>JAUESF010000070.1:4177114-4187338 GCA_032274765.1 Malacoctenus tetranemus | reverse complement strand
CCCCCCCCCCCCCCCCCCCCCCCCCCCCCCCCCCCCCCCCCCCCCCCCCCCCCCCCCCCCCCCCCCCCCCCCACACGCGGGGGAGAGGCGAAGACACCCCCTGCCCCCCCCTATCCCCCCACAGGTCAGGTAGTGGAGTCAGCAGAGTGTGAAGGTAGTGTGAGAGTGACGCTGGTGACTCCTGGCAGCCCTGTGACACCCCCTCCCAGCTGTGGTCGTTTCCAAACCCAGTTCATGTGAAAACCGTTGGGTTGGTTTTTTTCTCTACATAGAATTTCTTCAATCATACATATTTTTCATAGAATTTCGTATAGGTTATATAAAAGGCTCTATTTGAATTTCACCTAAAGCAAACAACCAATGCAGGGGGGAGGGGACTTTTTTTTCCCTCCGAGTCTGTTGTGGCCAATGTGGGGTGGGCATACGAGCTCTCCTCCTGCTGAGGGGACCACGGCCTGCCCGGCTCGTCACCGTGGTGACAAACTCCATGCGAAAGGTACAGACAGGCGGCGGGCGGGCGGGTCTTTGCATCCATGTTTGCTGCTAGCCGAGCGCGGCGGCTCGGCTCGGCTAGCGGGAGCCATCACCAGCTTTAGGTGTCCATGCTCCCTGCGGCAGCCCGGCCCGCCCCGGCCCCCGGTGCAACACGTGCACGTGCGCTGGGGGTCAATCTTCCAGCAGGTCTCTGTCTAGGTCCATGAAGGGCTCGTCGATGTAGCTGGCTATGGCACACAGAGAAGTCCTGTCTGAGCCCAGCAGCACTGACACCGTCTCCTTCCAGTAGCTGAAGGGGATGCAGGAGCTCTGAGGGGGACACGGAGCACAAGCTCAGGTGAGGACAGGACATGACTGGAGAGCAGACCAGTGAGACGGCTGCTTTATCAGAAACGATGAGAGTTGATTTGCTTGTGTGAACAGCTATGAAAGTTTGATTTGGCAGCTGCAGGTGATGGTATCAGCCACTGGGAGGCAGTAAAGCCACCAAAAACCACCAGCAGAGGCCACGTTAAAAACAACATGGCTGACAGCGCTGATGCTTTATAAAACCGAGACAACAGAAACATTAATTCATGGATCGCTTGTTGAGTGTTTACAGCTACACTGCAAATATTAAATACATGACTGCCTGCTTTCTTTTGAAATCAAGAAAAATGAGCTCAATAGTGATTTAGGTGGTGTTAGGTGTTGTCCTTTCACATAAGACTTGTTTTGAATAATGTAAATACGTGCGACACAAACAGTTTGTGACCTACAACAAAAGATTGAACAATGTGTCACTTAAAACACTTATTTCTGCGAATGCTGCCTGAGCAGTAATACACATGTGTCTATGCTCGTTATGCTGTAATGCTGCACTTAAAGTTTATGATTTAAATTAGCAAACACCAAGAGGACGCTTCCCTTTTCTGATCAATCGACATGTTTTATGAAGCTATAACCGTGCGGGGACAAGAGGGGGAGCTGCTTACGTTCTCCAAGCAGGTGCTGTCTTTGTCCTTGTTGAGGTAGTGGCGCTGCCAGAAGCGCAGTAGGTTGTGGAAGTTGTTGAGCAGGCAGCCCGGGTACTTCTCAGTATACTCCTTCTCCCGCAGGACGTTGAGGTAGAAGGGCAGCTTGGCCTTTCTTCTGGCCAGCATCAGGATGACCAGGCTGGTGTTCAGACAGCTCACATTCTCCTGTGGGGTAAACGTGTTGCAACACCTCAGTGATAAAACAACATTCGCCCCAAAAACAAACTGCTTCTGACATTGGATCAAACAGTCTTGTTTGTAATTTAGCTGAAAAAAGGTGTTATTGATAGAAGCATCAAGTGAAAATGAAGCGAGACCTGTGTGAGCGTCTGCACGTTGATGATGTTGATCAGCCGAAAGAGGAACGACAGCCTGTTCTCAACACGAGCCATGTAGGAGAGCAAGCGGCACTCTGAGAGCACCTCCACCACTGCAGCAAAAACAAACAAACATGGACGTGAAACAACAAATTACTCCAAGTCTGACCTCAATGATCAGGTTTTCTGAGACGATTTCTCCTCTTCAGAGCTCGTGAGACAAACGCAGGTTTGGTCTCATCAGGCAGACTTTAGATGGAAACATGTATGACTCATCGCCTCGATCAAAACATTTCTTTTTGTCGATAAACACTTAACAAGTGATTCATTCACAGAAATTAAACTATGGGCTTTGAAAAATAATGATTAGTCTCTTGTGAGCCAAAACTTGACAGATCAGGTCTGAGAGTATTTCAGTCCCTCCTCTGAAGGTTCTTTCATGAGTAAGTTAAAACTCTCGCTCACCTTTGACGTCCTCAGTCTGGCTCTCAAAGCGGTCCAGTGACAACACGATGCAGCGCACCAGCATGTTGGAGTCCACCAGAGAGCTGTTGATCTGTGTCAGGAAAGTTTGAAACTGGGGGAAAAAATAAGAAAAACTTTATTAATTAAAAATTTTTTCACTTCAGCCACATTTGTTTAAGATGTGAAGGAAAAATCGTGACACACTTGGATTTGTTGTTGACAAATGTACCTTTTCAGGAGTGTTGACGTATTTGTTGAATCTTTTGAAGGCATCGATGTTGAACTTCATGAGCTCTCCGAGGAGATCGAAGTAGCTCTGAAGGACGTCCCGAGACGTGCACCCACTGTCGATGATGCAGAACAGGATGTGCTGCCAGGGGATGGAACCGCGAAAAAGTTCAAGTTTCACTTAAATCACAACTTTAAATTACATTCATGGGCGATAAGAGATTCTGCAGTCTTACCTCGAGTAACCCCCTCTTCAGCAGGAACATTTGGTCTGCATACGACGTCGCTCCTCTGAGAAAACTCTCCACTGCTCTCGCCTGCCAGAATCTATTAAACACGGGAAAAGGCAGAAATAATGAGGCAGGACTCAGAAACACATCAGACACCATCATGCACAAACATAATGGACAGTGATTTTCACTTCAGTGCTATCATCTTCGTCTGGGGCTCCACGACGCTCACCTGAAAGATGAGTCTGGAGGCTCCCTCTTCATGACCGTGAGGAGGCGTGTGAGGAGGCCCTTCTTCCCGTCACACACGAGGCTTCGGTCTGTGTTAACAAGCGCTTCCACCTCAGGGATGTTGGCCTTCATGGATATGGCACTCAGTTCATTCAGCTCCTGGCTATTGAGGAGGAGATACTTGTTTCTGAAGGACAGAAAGCAGGTTGAAAAAAATGTGTTAACCAATTGTAAAAGGTAAAAGCAGACCAAAAGTCACTGAATCAGTTTTGACTCACTCGTGGTGGTCGCTAAAGCTCTGAAGTAACCGCAGGAACTGGATTTTGAAGGATATTTCCTGAATGGTTAGAAAAAACAGTGTTAACAATGTCATTCAAGCTAAAAAATCATCACTTTGACTGAGGCAGTTCTCTAAAATACTGGTTTGAAGGGTTCATACCGGACTGCAGTCGCAGTTTTCATTCTGGCCGTGCACCACGTGATTTGATGCTGTGTATTTCCTCCAAATCAGCTTGTCAAACAAGTTATTGAGTCCTGGAATGAGACGGAACTCGGCCAGCATCTTGTGAACCTGAAGAGACAGAAAACGGGCGTCAGTGGGGGAAGAGATGGACTACAACTGAAAACCACTGTTCACAGTACGTGAGCGAGTACCTGGTTCCTCTGTCGGCCCATGAGCAGGACACAAAGCACGTAGAGCACCTCCACTTTGTACATAATCTCATGGACAATCTTCATGGACTGAGGGAGTCGATGTCTCAAGGGGCTGGTGGACAGAGAGCTCTCGTCTGATGACTCTGTACTACTTTGTTCGGCCTCCTCGGTGGCCATCTGCATGAGCGCGTCCAGCACCAGAGCATTGTCCAGCCACGTGTACCAGTCCTCCAACTCCTGCAGGAAGTTCGCCCCGGTGGCTTCAGACACCTTCCTGGTGGCCAGCTTGCACAGCCGCTCGATGAAACCAGGGATGTTCAGCAGGGTTACTGTTGGAAGGAGCACGTCAGAGCTCTTTCTCCATCGCTGCAACATTCGATTAGTTTCAAACTCCCAAGCCGACCTACCCTGATTGACCTCTGCCCGCGAGGGGCTCGCGTTGCGTTTCTGCTGTGCATTTTTAGCGAGCAGCGTGTGCTTGTCGTCATGTCCCACGTCTGGTTCTGAGATGGTGACGGACAGGATGCGACAGAAGTTGGCCAGCTGTTGCTGGTCGAAGCTTTGGACCAGACCTGACAGGTTGGGGATGCCCTCTAAGTGGATCATTTCCTGGAGACGCACAAACAGATGCAGAGTGATGAAGTGCAGGAACAATTACACAAAGAAACATGGACTTTAATTTGATTCTGTTGTCAATTTGAGTCAACAGTAAATAATGATGTGTGAACAGAGTAGATAATCACCCTGAATAACAAATACAATTTAGAAATACATAGTGATATAGTATTATAATACTAAGTGTTTGGTACATAAACCTATTCAAAAAGTTCCAAGGGAAGTTAAATCTGCACACAGCAGGATTTTAGGCTCAGGGAATAAAGCTGAAAGCACCTGGAGCATTAAACTTGTCAGCGCTCAGAAAACAGATAAACTATATGAACCATAAACAGCAATTAGGAAAATAAATCACAGATGAAAACAAAGGACTCAGTGTTTGTATGTTTTTGAAAGAGAGTGACACAGAAAGCTCGTGTGTTTGACTAATAAGTGGTCACATGCAGAGGTCCGACTGACCTTTTTCACTCCCAGAATATCCTCAATGAGGGTCGCAGTCTGGAGGAAGGTCTTTTTGTTTGTCATCAGAGTGAAAAGAAAGAGAACAAAGTCATCCCTCGCAGCCAGGCTCTTTGTGACGCCCTCCGTCTGTGGAGGGAAAGAAGGGATTGAACACAGTCACTGAAGGAGCTCGCTCCACAGGCAAACTAAAGGGAAACTGTGTCTTGTGCGGCACACAAGCTGAACTGAAAGGAGGTATGATGCATCACATGTGACAGAATACTTACACATATACAACAGTTGTAGAGAACACTAAGGCAGTCTTTGACCAGGTCATCATTCACTGTGGAGGAAGGACGAGAGATGTGACTTAAGTACAAGAGCTAATATAACAAAAACCTTCTCATGTGAAGAGATTCAGTCTTACTTTTGGGTTTTTTCTTCTGCATAGTTAATGTGGGTCTCATCAGGATCTCCACGAGCAGCTTCAGTCCAAAAGAAAAAGTGAGAAAGTGAGTCACCAACTGTACGTTACAACACTTGTTCTATTTCCACAGCATCTCAGTGGGAACACACAGCTGATTCTCGAAAGAGGACACACCGGAGACCCTCAGTCCAATAATAACAGAACTTTAAACATGAGGAATGTAAGACTCACATCGACCCCACCAAAGAGGTCAAAGGTGTACGTGTTGGGGAAGGTGGATTCCTGAGCTGTCTTTCTGTCCTCCGTGACAAAGGACATGGCCTCCATCGACAGTTGGGATGATAATACCTGACAAAAAAATACCCACATTCACATGTAATTGCGATCATTCAGAACTCAAGCGACACACTCCGCAACCGTTGGCTAAAAGTAGCAACTCCACAGCCTCAATATGGCTGGGTGAACTGAGGCTTTGAGCTTACCTTAAGAAAGCTGTGTGCTTGGGACAGGTCACTGTTCGGATGGCTGCTCTCATAGAGCTTCTGCAGCAGAGTGGGGATGCCGTGCCATTTGGCACGTTTATCTCTCTCCTGGAGCAAACCTCCTGGAAGCTGCAGCACACATTCAGAGGCCACTTTAAAATAGTGCCACACAAAGCTTTATTTATTCACTACAAATGGTTGTTTCTAAAGCTTCAGAAGTTCATTCAAACATATTTCACAAGCAATGTGAATAACTCAAATTACGAAATGCACGAATATGGCAAAAAATATGACAAACGAATTTTTTTCATGAACTACATCTGTAATGTTTCATAAAACAAGACAAAAGACAGCAGGAATTGAGATTCCTTTAAAATGTGACCACAGGCTCAAATTGAAACAACACAGCAGAAAGACACAAGATGCGAGGACAGAGGAAACCTAAAGAAACCTTGGAAATTCACTAATCACCTTTGTAAAAAGCCACAAAAGTCACAAGATACGACTGACCAAACTTGCCTCTCATATAGCTTATAAAAATAAATGCATTGTGAGGACTTGGGTGTTGCTGGATCTTTAATCTCACCCTGCAGTAGACTGGATGCCAGAACAGTGATGTCAGCACACATGTGCTGCATTCTGCTCTTTTTATTTGGAGCCAACACTTGTGGAGTGTAGCTTTTACTGTGACAATAAGCAACGTTTGCATACAAACATATGTTGGTCTGCAGATGATGAAAACATCTGTTGTGGTGACGGCTCTTGCTGTGCAAGATGTCAACAACTGTTTCTTTTAAGATCTTCTGAGATGAACTCGTGCTGTAAACGAGTGAAATGTAACATCTTCTACATTTTTTTAGATCAGAAAACATGGATAAAATCCAATATTTATCTGAAAATGAAGATGGCAACTGAGTCTACAAATGGTTGTAATTGAGTTGGATCAGAAGAACAGAAAACACAGAGAGCAAATAACAACATGCCAGAACTAGTTTCAGAGCCCTCTGACATTTGCTAAACTAAAACTATCCACTGTGTGTCAACTCACACTCATCACAGCTGAAGGCCTAATCTTCTGGGACTGTTTGTTGATAACTCTCGTGAGAAAAAAGACATGATCTATGAGCAGCACTGCTGGGTCCACCAGTGTTTAGAAAGACAGTGACTCAGACTGTAGCTCTTTATGAGTGTCCTCGGAGGACTTGTCTGAATCTGCTTTTATCAGTAGAATTAGAGCAGAGATCATACATGAGGCTGAGGGACTATTGACTGTGTCTGTCTGTGGTCCTGCTGTGTACAACAGGGTCAACATGGCCATGCCACAGCTCACACGCACATTGGAAACACATTTGATCGATTTGGATACAAGGGACAACACTGAAATAAACAAGTTCATGACAAGTGAATGAAATAAACTGAAGGATTAAATGTGTTTTAAATTGGGAAGGGAGGTGGACTGAATCACACACGAATGTACACTATCATTGGTACAAAGTCCGACTCGAACCGCAATACTGTGCTGTCTGGAAGTTACAAGTGTTGTGTAAAAAAACTGTTTGTATACATCCAAAGCAACCGTGCAAACGTTAACGTGCACAGACAGCTGTTGAGGGGTCTCCATTTATGGAGACGATAGTTATTGTGGTTACTGTGCCGTTACGTAATCACCTGAGCTGTTCAGCTGGCTTAGCTAGCAGGCGCTACACCGTCAGCTAACATCAGCAAACGACCCTGGTTATAAAGCACACACTCAAGTACTTTAGCACTTAGAAAACAAAACGCACGGTCTAACTTCTGACACGGGCCCACTTGTGACAGAAAAAAATGCAGTCCAACAAACTGCAGTTTCGAGCTTTTTTTAATCCGTCTCCAACCTGGCCTTGAATGCTAAGCTAACATTGAGCTAACAACAAAAGAGCTACTTGCAGCGGAGCTTTCCTCACATATTTTGCTACTGTAACAACGGTATTTGAGCGTGTCAGTTCGAAATTTAATACTCCCGACAGGCCAGCTTTAACTACATGCGTTATTTTCGCTTCAAACCAGCTCAGAATCATCAAACGAGGCGCGGAGCCAGAGCTCCTCGGAGCGACTACATCTCCAGTTGAGTCTCCCGGACAACGTCTCGCTTTTCGGGCTGGCTTCCGAGCGCAAATCCCTGGTCTCACCGAGCAACTTTCACACGTCTCCGCCGTTCGAACCGACGCCGCTTTTCTCACCTGTGTCCCTCGGCTGAAACCCTTGCCAGTAATCTTGCTGGCCGTGAATTTTGAGACAATGTTGCCGCTGCAATGCCTCCGTTTTCCACCTGTAAAAGGGGACTCGGACCCCAGAAGCGTCGCCATTATTTCTTCTTCCTGGACTGAGCCGCTCGGGCAGGAAGTGAAAGGCTTTGATGAATTATTGGAGGTAATTAAGCGGCATCTGCTGGCAGAGCAGCAAACTCTCCCTGTTCTCGCCTCCAAGATGATCACTGCAATATATAAAAATTACAGCCTGCACGCTTTTTGCCTTTGTTAAAATATATTTGTATCTCACACCATTTATTACACGACAGACTTCATTGTCAACGGGCAACCAATCACATTTCACCGATAGCAAACACCCACAATACATAGCTACAATCTGTGTTATTTTTATCTTTTTATTGCACTCATTTTCCACCGTAAAGGGAAAAAACATCATCATTGAAAAAATCACGAGACATGGAACAGTCCCACAAGTTTCATCTCTTTATTGAACTTGAGATTGACTCATGAACACTATTTTTTTACATGTGTTTTGTAACTTGTGTTTACCTTATCACAAGACACTATGGCTCATGTTAGGCATCTTACTCAGGCCATCCACTCGCTTGGCACAATAAACCACACAAGTTGACAAGTTGGTGTGTGAGTGTGTGTGTGCGTGTCCGAGTGCGTCTTCCATGCAAGTGTGTGTTTGTGGATGGGAGTGGGCTTAGATTGATGTGTGTGCATCCACTGAGCTAAAAAGCCCACCAATGTAATGATGCTCTGTTTTAAAGAGCCACCAAGTGGCTGACATCTGAGTGCTGTGCAGGTTAGTCAAACTCCAAGTGTCTTTATTTGTCCAGTTGTAAAGTGTGCAGCCAGGAACGTCTGTACCACTTTCCTGTCCAAATATTGGAAAGACACCCATATTTGTGATTTAAACCAAACAGCTATGGGGACATTTTTCACCACTGAGACAGTCTGAGCATTCAAGAGCAAATTAATCTGACTGATTTACTCCTCTTCAGGACCATATTTCCTTCTGTGGCTCACGGGGTTGCTGGGGGGCGGTTCCCAGCTCACATTGGGTGACAGCGTGATCCACCCTGGACCAGTCACCACGTCCACACCGGTCATATAGATTAAAAGAACTCATTGGGATGTGGTCCACACAGGCCACGACTCCACTGTTTGCCACACGTCGTCCCTTTGCTGTGTCACACCCACGGCGTCTCTGCCTGCTGGCTCTTGCAGGGCAGTCCAGTAGGGCTGCTTCAGCAACAGCAGATGGCCTCCTCCTGCAGTTGGACAAGAGCCTTCCTTCCTCTCCACCTGCCTGAATCCATCCCCTCGGTCCTGTACTCGGGCTCTCAGGTGTCCCAGCAGCAGTCGTCCACCTCCGTCATTTGGAGGTAGGAGCTGATGGCCTCCCTCAGCCCCTCGCTCACCAGACAGTTATCGGACTCGGTGCGCTGCCTCTTCAGGATCACGGACCTGAGACAGGAAAACACAGGACCGGAGACGGTGATTAAAGTGAAAGAACTGACTGTGTTACACATCATCACACATGGCACACATCCAGTGCAATCACACTCTTCTCTGTTGGCATTTCTCTGTGTGTTATTTACTCTCCTCTCGCTGGTCTACTCAGTTCTGAATCACACCTTACTGTGAAGGTGAATCAACACCTTCCTTCATCAGCCAGACCTGAGAATCATCATCCTCTCTTTGACACAGCGCCCACGCAGGTGCTCGTGCACAGCGCCTTACCAGCTCGTAGGGTGACATCTTGTGGTGAGCGAAACAAGAGTGAGAGAGGGGCTGGCGTACCTGCTGATGTCCCTCCAGTTGATGGTCGGTCTGCGGATGGTTGTGGGAACAGGCCGGATTTCCGCCGCATCGTCCAAACCCTGGATGACGCACGGCGCTTCCAGGCGACTGCACAGTCCATCGGCGGTCTCTGTAGAAGGAGGCCTCCGTTAAGAGACATACTTTGATGCTTTTTGCAGGCCGAGGGGAGGAAATGACAAACCTGAGTAGTGTTCCACCAGCTGGTGCAGGGAGGGGAAGGTGAGTTGAGGGGAGATGTGGACCCAGCCGTTGTGCAGCTGGGAGATACGATAGTGCTTCACACCGTCCAGGTAGGGAGAGTTGGTTCTCCTCAGGACAGACAGAGAGTGGCAGCCTACGGAGACGGACCACACACAGAGCAGGTGGTTACAAACACAAACTAATGAACACAAAACATTTTTTTAGTGGTTTTTTTGGAGGATAAAGCTCAATATTAGACTCAGGAGTGGAAGAAATGTGCAAGCTGTGACGAGCAGAACAAGGAGAATAAGCAGAATTCAAAAGCAAAGGTCAGAAGGTGCATGATATACATGATATACAT
>JAUESF010000070.1:4159537-4173365 GCA_032274765.1 Malacoctenus tetranemus | reverse complement strand
CTCGGTTTGCTACCTGATGTCAGGCTGTTAATGTCAGCTTGTCCAAGCCGTCCGCAGCCACATGTTGCTGCAGCGAGTGGCGCTCTGCTCCCACACTGACAATGTCCACGATTCCACTTGGAGAACAAGTTTTGTACCATTGTCCAAAAACATGAGGAGAACTGCTGTGTGCTTCTGTGATGTCCTGGTGAGCTTTCAAGGAGTTCACAGAAGTCGTGACCAAAAGTCAGATAAAGTGTTCCCCTAGATGGATCGAGAGAAGTTACATTTCATCTTTTTTTGTGTGTCAAACTATGAGTGCAAAAATAGACTGACTTTTGTGTGACAACAGCAGCAATCAATCAGGGAGGAAATGAGAAAAAAAAGTGTGGTTGGAAACTCACTCACCACAGTCACCTCACTTTTCCACTAACTCAAGGGCGAACAGAACGAGCGCCGGCCGCTCTGAGGTTCACCTTCTCACTTGTCTGCGTAGAGAAACGACAGCACGCGACGTGTTCTCATCTCGTAGCTTTATTCAGTAGTAATATAAATGAGCTGAATCGGCAGACAGTGAGAAGCGCCACTCGGACTCCCACTTTTCACGTATCGGATCCGGCTTGTTAAAACGTCACTGAAAAATCTTAAAAACTGAACAAAAAAAACAAAACAAACGTCAACACAAAAGCTGAGAGCGAAAGGAGACGATGTAAGTTAAATTACAAAACAAACGAGTGACTTCATGGACTGTGAGGTGAGGCGAGACCCCGACTGGATGTTCTTACAGGAGAAGGCTCTCCCTCCGAGTGTGCTACAGTCTGCAACGCTGCTCCGACAGCCTCTGTACCGTGGTCGTATCTCTGCGTTTCTCTCGATCGCCTGTGACTGATTCGCCGTGCAGCAGGTTGGGGAACAGGAACAAAGGTGACAGTGACTCACAATCAACGCAGCCCACATTTTAGAGAGTTAAAAAAAAAAAGAACAGTTACTTTGAACACGGGGACGTCTACAGTGAGTGAACACATTCAAAACGAAAACGTGGAAAAAAAAATAAATAGAAGGTCGAACAGTTGAGTCAATGAAGTTATTTTTAACTGTTTGAAAATACAACAAAGTACGATGTAGTTATAGTTTGTGGTAAGAAGTGACCTTGACTGTTTCGTCAATATAACATCTCTTAATATGCATCTGTTATTATATATTCATTACATTGTCCTCCTTTCTAATCACATAGGTCATTACAGAGCCTCCCGGTGTAGGAGGGGGTGAGTAAAAGAGAAGGAGAGAAAGAGAGAAAGGGAGGGTACATAAGTTACTATGGGGGAAGTGCAGGGAACAGGGGGTGTATGGAGAGGGGCTTTAGCAGGAGACCTCCATGGTCTGGGGCCCGGCCTGGCTGTCCAGGGGCCCGCCGGCACTGCCTTCCAGCAGGCTGTTGAGGTTGTTGCGGCTGCGGCTGCTGTCCATGGAGGTGATGCTGGAGGAGGAGGTGGTGCGGGAGCGAGCCAGACGAGTCATTCCTGCTGACGGCACTGAAAACGGAGCAGCGCGCATTAGTATTCCGCTCACGCACCGCAGCCCAGACTCAGTGCAGTTCGTGGGGGACACACGCATCGAGGATACGACAACAGAAGAGAAGAAGTGCTTACCATGCAGATAACTCTCCGGTATGGAGACTACGCAAATTAAGAAAAACGTGGAACGAAAATATAAAGAAAAAAACCTAGAGAAGCAACACAACAGCAGCGGTCCAACTGAAGCGACGGCAGCAGGTCATGCAGCAAAATGGGACACCGAGGACAGAATCCATGCTAACGGCAGGCTCCCGCAGAGAGATGAATGCGGTGCGGGTGTGCAGAAAGGGATCCCACAGGGTGAAAAACACAGACTGCACCCATCGTCCCGAGCCGCTGCTGAAAACATCACGCAGCGCTCCGGGGAGAGATTTCTGCACACGCCGACATTCATCCGCTGCAGAGCAATACGGGGAGGGGGGGGCCCACAGGGTTCAAAGCTTCCTAAAGTCTCACGGCTGCTCGGGAATCTGGTACCTGATTCGTTGCTCAGGTGACTGAGAAGAACGTAGGGAACTGCAAGCGGCGATTAGAGAGGAGGAGGGAAGGGAAGAAAGGAGAAAAAAAAGGGTTGAAGGAGGAGAGATATTACCTGGCTTTTTATCTCATCTAACCGCGCCGAGTCACAGCGACTCGGCTTCTCGTTGAGGTGAGCGACTTACTGGCAACAACAGGTAAGACTGGAGCGTGTGCGCACAACTACGGTGCTCGTTTCCTGTCTGGCTTCCTTTTGTGTTTCACACCGTGGCAACGTGTTAATGAGGGAAAAGCAGCTTTCAAAAACACACTGAGGTGCTAAGATTTTTATTTTTTGTGTGTGCACTTTTCTCAGCATGAAAACACTCCTTTTTAATCGCCTCTAATCCTGCTGTGACATTTGCTCAATAGGTGGACTCGGTGGCCTTTAAAGCAACAGCGAGGCGCTGACGTGCTCCCTGCACCCGAGGGGGGGCGCTGCCCACGGCGAGGGGGTTTGGGAACGGGAGAGAGCAAAAGAGAATTAGCATTTGAGGAAACACACACACATACACACACACACCCACATAGACAGGAGTCTTCTGTGTGGCTCGAGCGCTCTCGGCCTCGTCCACTGATGGGTGAGAGTGTGGTCGCTGCACGGTAAGTCAGCGCGATCTACGGGGGGTGTGTTTGTTTTCTCCTTTGCAAATAAATAACTGTGAAAAAAAAAACCAAAATAAACCTGGAGGCCTGTTTACCGATGCACCTGGAAGCTGCATCATTAAACAGTTCTGGAGAGAGAAAGAAAAGCACACCAGGCAGTAGAGTCCCAAACAAATGAAGAAGAGGAGGAGGACAACTGTGGAAGCACTCTGGACCGAACAGGAAACAGACTCCTGTTCGCCATATCAAGTGTCACTGTCACTCCACTCATGCTAAAAGCACTGACACCTCACCTACTGAGGGTTGTGGGTGCCAAACACTGAAAAGAGCGGAGAGGAGATGTGTGTTAGCATCGGACCACCTCTCTGCTCTGTGACCAGGCCTGACACACAAAAGGCAAAATGAACGCACACACACACATACACACACGCACAAAAAAACAGTGTTTCCTTTCTGCTGGCCACAGTCCAAACCCCATCAGCAGGGGGGTGTTTAGCAACAACTCACAGGACGCTGCAGTGAAGAAAAAAACACAATCCTCATTTAAGTAACGCTTGTCATTGCAAGCACGTCAGCAGGAAACCCAGCGCAGGAGCCGGACCACAAACGCGTCAAGCTCAAAGAGGTGTTAGTCCGTAAACAACCCTCGCACAGCGACACAAACAAAGTGGACTCCGTCTCCGTGGTCAGTCTGGTTAGCTGACTGTTTGCATGTCAGACATATGACGTGTTGACTTACTGTAGCCCATGCCCTGGACAAAGTACTTGAAGGCCTCAGCAAGTTTCCCTGGCTGTGAAGAGACAAGACGAAAAAAACAAAGTTATTTACCTGATGAGGTCGTCACGTGTTTGGTGTTTTCTTTAGGAGGATATAGCTCACCTGCACCACCTGGGGCAAACCTCCACAATCAGCCATCTGAGGGGAAGACAACAGTCTCGTCAGTTTCTCACTCTCTGAGGAACAAATCCTACCAGTCGACAGTTAAAACCTCAGAAGTTTAACACAGCTTAAGCTCAATTCCTGACTTTGCCTGAACCAGACAGATAAAGGCTCAGATGGCAAACTGAGGTAGAGACCATCCTCGACGAGAACCATGGAAATGAGGAAAAGCAGCAAGTTTCTCACTCTTAACTCTCCATTATCTAAATTCACATTTTATTCTGCTCAATGAGAGGAGGAAACTTTAGCTCACTCCACCAGGAAGTGTTGGAAACTAGTTTTTAATGGAAATTCAAAAGTCCTGGTGTTAAATTCTAATCAGGTCTGAAATGTGCGACCTCGCCTCACATCGGATGAGTGTTGGCACTTTTTTATGTAAAAAGAAAAAAGAAACTCGGTGAGATGTGGTTATATAACAGGAACATATCTATGATCCAGACTTTCAGATTTTTTTGGGGAAATGCTGCTTTGTTTGATGGATTATAAGTTTAACTCATGAATAATTATATTCCACAATCATTTAAAAACCTAAATGCACAACTTTCCACGCCCTGCAGCCCATTGTTTCTCTCATGTTTCTGCCACATATCAGAGCTGGGTTGTTTTTGTCCAGGTGAAACAAACATGTATTGTTTACTTTTGGAGGAAATACACATGTCAACAACCTGAAAAAAAAATTCCACACTCATTATTTGGTTTGCAGATCAGAAAAGGTTCCTGCTGGAGCTTCACCTTTAGCAATGTCGTCTTGGTGGGGTTTAACCTGGAATTGCACTCCACCTGAAACATCAAGACAAACACAGTGAACAACAAAAGAAAACGCTGCTCTTGCTGTGACAAATACTTCCTGAATCATCTCATTAAACGGGGAGGATGGGCGGCAACTCACCACAGCCTCCACAGCAGGTGAGGTGTCACCAACCACCAGCAGAGCGGGGCACCTGCAATAAAGGAGGGGGCTCCGATGACAACTTGCGCTCAGAAATCAAATGCAGCTTTGTGCAGCGTCTTTGCGGGGGGAAACCTACGTTAGTGTGTTGACTGTGTCCTCGTTCAGACCCACAACTGGCCTCTCGATCTCCAGGTCCCGGCGGCTGGTGCAGGGTGACAAAACACAGCGATCGGTGAGTGAAGTAACACAATTTGGCAAAAATACAAGGTCACTTGGGACAAATCTCTCCTTTTCTTTCCCTGTGCGGTTCACATGTAAGTATTATGCCCTTGTGCTTTGTATTTAGGTCAGGCTCACTGCAACCGACTCCGACAAACCAGACAGAATTTAGAAAATAGTCACACATGGTCACACAAAATAACACAATTAGTTACATGCGCTAAAGAGATGCTGAATTTACTGGAGATGTGACATTTAGAAGACAGCGCAGACAACACGATGTTGCAAGTGAAGGGAGTAAAAAGGAAGGAACGTTAGCCATGACCTTCACTTCACAGCAGACCGAAGCTGTGACTGCAGTCGCAGATATGCAGCAGAGAGGATACACGGCAGCGACAGTATCAGTCACAGTGTTAGACAGTCAAAGCAGTTTGCGCGGAGAGCTGATTAGTTGAATCACTCTTGTTGACACTTTTATCCTGGCCATCGGTCGTGTTTCTGTCTGATGCTCAAACATTTCAGAATTTAGGTTCCGAGTTTGGATCTATTGACTTGACCGTTGGCTTTTGGTTTGAGATGCACCTCATATACATGCACACAAACAGGATGGGGTACACTGGTAATCTTGCACTGTTTCGTACTATTGGTAGGAGCCGCAGAAGAGGGCCAGGTTGTCCTGGTTGATGTCCTGCGCGATGTGGAGGCGGTAGGTCTGGATCAGCTCCTGGTTCTCCGTCAGCTCATCCTGGAGAGGAGAAAAGTCTTAATCTGATGCACACAGGAAATCTTTAATCTCATTAAAGCACCAAAAATAAACTGATGTAAGACGGAGGCCACTTACAAAGTCTAAATCGCTCATACCGAGCGAGCAGGGAGACATTATTGCCAAGTTCTCAGATCTGCTCGTACAGGATGTTTAACTTCAGCACGACAAGTTGATAATGTTTGAATGTGTACATCACAGTCCAACAGTCTATGCAAAAGTAATTAGCGAAAGTGTGTTAAAAGAGCGAGATGGGGTGAAGGCATCAGGGGAAATCAGGAAAAAGCCTGATGAGCTTCAGGCAGAGTTTCACACTGTTCACAAAGTGACTCACGGTGCTGAAGTGGTGGGCCATGACGATGTCCACCAGGTTGCTGGTCCAGCCGGTCAGCTGCGTACAAGAGAGGGACACATGTCAGGCTTCATCGATCGCTCAGAAGAAACCTCATTTTGGTGGTTTCCACCATCAAGGGGCTTCATCTCCAAAGCACACACCTTGTTCCCTCGGCAGAGAGCCAGCAGGGTGTGCTTATTGATTTATGTGGCAAAAAGAAAAGATGTTGATACATTTTTCCCCCCAGACAGACAATTTGGACTGAGGTTATCAAACATGCAGCCGGCGGGCTGTTATTAGCCTGCCAGTCTGGCAGCGGTCTGAAAGAGTGGATGTTACAGAGAAGACGTGACGCACATTGTTCAATCAGTCAGTCACTGCTGTCCCTGATTTCTCTGCTGGCAGTCACATTGTTTGGTGGGTCTAACTGATGTGAAACAACACCAACACCCAAAACTGAACATTTAATAGCAACAACAATCATGCAGTTGTCCCTGCTTTGAGGCTATTCATTCATACATTCATTCATTCATTCAATTTACAGTTCAAAAAACAGTACGTGGTCCCTGAGTCCAAAAAAGGTCATCGCCCCTGCTTTAGAGCTTTAATACGGTGCATTCTTATTTTAATACTGAAATAGAATCACCTGAATTAAGTAAGCTACCATTGGACAGCCCAGGGTCACATGACACTGAATTGTCCACTGCAAAGCTGGAGTTTTTCACCTTTCTGTGACCTTTAGAAGATTAAAGTCTGCCAGTTAGAAAATTAGCTTGATGGAGCATGAACATGCACACGTGATGAATTTGTCTGGTGTGGCGACGTGTCACCGACAGCATCCTTGATCTTTTTATTGGCCACGTTTTTTTTTTTAAAGGCACTGATGTGAATATGAAGTTTGCATTTCCACCCTAACAAAGGTGGAAAACGCAAGATTCTCTCCATCTTCATGAGAGTCATACAGAAATACTGTCCATTATCATCATTTTACTGAACACCACATTTTCCACTGAAGCAACACAAGCCTCAATTTGAGGTCTACAAAACCATGGTAGAGATTTTAGACCATGTTCTCTTCTCAGGACTTCTCAGGCCCCTCCTCATTGTCAGCCAGCTTAAAACCATGAACCCTCAGCCGTGGGATTAACTCTGACTGGGGGTCTTACATGTCAAAAAGCCCCTGCCCCCCGCTTCCCACTCTGTAAATTCTACACATTCTACATCATCAAAATCACTACAAGAAACATTCACAGAGAAGAAAACCTGTGAAGAATGTTCCCCTCTCTTAATTTCTGTTCAAAAAGCTGTACTTTGAGATTATTTTAAACATATAAAGTCACATGTGTGGTGTTTTTAATGTATATGGGACAAAGGTCGCCTCCAAGCTTTCACAGCTGCATGAGCGAGAGCAACACGGACACGCAGAAGAATGTTCTGCACACTCTTCAAAGGCCAAACCGACTTCAATAGCCTGTGTTACAAGATCAGCATGAAGACACAGCAATGCCATGCACCGAGTCCTCCATCTGAAACCAATTATTCCACTCAGTGTAAAACTGTGTCGAGAGAACAGACACTTGATGTATCAGAGGTGATGTGAGAAGTCAACAAGAAGCTTTCTGGTCATTAACGTTGTATCCTTCTCATCCAGAAACAACAATCACCTAATAAACAGACTGTTTAGAGTGCCTGTTCAGACTTTTATGCTAAGAGGTGGAAACTTTCATGAATATCCAAATCTCAATTAATGTAATTTTTTCTCCACAACAATATTAAGTGCTCAAGATCAACATATTCTTTGGAACCCCCCATAGTGATATATCTCCATAACTTTGTTCTATTTCATGTCAAACACACTCCAGTAGAAAGCTGAGCATCTGCACTCTGAGACAGGCCAACGCTCATTCATAAGTAACAACAAAAACCAAACTGAAATGGCCAAAATGAAATGGTGCATTATTTAATGTCCTCCTTCACTCAGAGCTGCTTTTTGCCCATCATCCCTCCTCTGAACATCATGATGCATATTCACAGCCTGACATCACAAGTCTGATTTTGTAAACATCTCAAACTTGGACACTGTATTGCGAGTACACAGACAGCAGACGTATAGTTCCCTGAGAAAGGATGCAGAGATCCTGTATCACACAAAGTGTCTTTAAATGAAAGTAAAGAAACATTGAAGTGAGAGTTTCTGTCCTAACTGACGGCTCAGAGGTTAAACTGACCTTTGAAGCAGCCCAGTCGATCCAGCCTTCAGCACATGGGTCAACGTTGATCAGGACCAGACCCTCCACCAGGCCGGGGTTGTTCAGCTGACGGAGAAGAGACGCAGGTCAGTGCAATAAGACCTGTGACCAGTGGGCCTTCGAGCTTTGGCTTTTATTCTGTGGGCTGTGGAAGGTTTATAGCGTTTGGAAGATGAATTAAATTTCACCCTTGTGTAAACCTACAGCTTGCATTAGTCGGGCCACTGGAGCTACGAGTCGTGACAATGCCGTGATTAATCTCACGACGTAAAGCGACGTCGTTTGGACTTTCGTCCTTGACTTTGTGTGTTGCCTCAGCAGAGCAGGTGGAAGATAAAAACACGGCCAAAACATGAGGGAGAGAGAAGAGCGTCTCTTTGTATAAACAAAGGCATAAAACAAGGGAGATGGGATCTTGGGTTTCTAATTTGAAAGCTGAGGCTTTGGAATTGCCTGAAGACAGACAGACGATGTCTGGGGAAATCTCAGCTCTGTCTCCCACGAAGCCCAGGCAGGGCGGCGGAGGCTGCTTTTCACCACCGAGCCAATGCAGCGCAACAACAGCTGCTGCGACTCCGTCGTGGCTAAACATTTTTTTGTTTCAAGCCGGTTAAAGCAAATGCGCTTCAGAATCAATTTTTCCTCATTAAATGTGAACAAGAACAGAGTCTCCGCAGAGAGCCTGGTGTTGCAAACCTTAATCTGCACACTTTCCTCTTTCACCCCCGTTTACCATCCCCTCTTTCCATTATTTATCTCTTGGTGCTCCATCACGCCTCTCTGTCACTTCGGGATCTTTCTGCTAGAATGTGCTTATTTTAGCGCCACTGTGCTGAGTGCAGAAACAAGGCAAAAGCAAGTGAAAAGGAGAAAATCACCAAGGTGATTCATCATCAAGGGAATGGCAGCATATGCAGCAGACTGTAGAGAAACCTGGTGCCCTGAGTGGGCTTGATGGGATCCTTTAATGTTCTGTGTAACAAGCTGTGTGGAGTGAAAACCTTCAATTATCATCGGAGGGACAAAGAAGCGGGCAGAAAGCATAATAGAGGTGGTGTAAAGGCGGTGGTGGACTCACTGCAAAGCGGCTGAGGATGTACGCTCCTGCTCCCACGCCGATGCCGATCATGCTGTTGACTCTACAGAAGAAGAAAAAAACAGCGACCAGTGAGACTGCAGATAAATAACTGGTTTGTACATATTTGTCATATCTTTATTCATTTATCAAATAGGAGGGGTGGGGGGTGTTTACTTCAGCTGAGTCATCACAGAGGGCAACATTTCAGCCAACTCGTCCATGGTTGGGTAGCGATACCTGCAGACAGACAACACAGTCAATACAGGCCGAGCTCCTTATGTTAATCAGAGGAATTGATCTCATCATAAATTCAAATACTTCCGGATATCAACACACAGACTGGAAGTGCTTCCATTAGTGAATTAACTCTTGGCCCATGTATGCTGCAGTTTAATTGAATTGATTGCAGTTTCTGCAACAGCACTGAGAGAAATCTGCGTTCATCTCTCTGCAGCCAGTTAGAGGGTGTGGCGCTCACCCGGTGGGGAAGGGAGGAGCGCCCTCCTGCTGGCCAGGCGCGTCCACGTGGACCACAGCGAAGTGCTGGGTGATCTCCTGCATGTCCTCATAGTTGAACAGGGTGTTGAAACAGGACTTGTCTGTGGAAGAGGAGAAACAAGAAAGGCTGAGAGCAGAAGTCAAAACCCTGTGGAGAGAGCCGAGCGGCTCAATCAGATGCAGAGGCCAAAACAAAACAGCCTCATCAAAGCCGACACGCCGCATATTGATGAGGGTTATTTTAGGCTGACTCACGGTTAAGGCCGATGTCGTGATAGGTGAGGATGACGGGTCTGTTGCCCTTGGGAACGCCTCTCATCGTCACATGGAGAACACCGTGTGGTGTCTCAATGTCGTGCTCCTGCAGCCAGAGAGAGAGGGGGGGGGGTCAGGGAGTTTAGGATCAGCCAAGCTCGCTCATTTCAGGAGAAAAGGTTAACGGGAGGCAAAGTGCGTGTTGTCAGAATCTGAGGATCATTCTGGCTTCAGATTAATACACAGAAAAACAAGTCACTCAATCTACTTTCAGCAGTGCAATACAACTTCATGATTCCTAAAAGACAACTGAGAGAAGTGCCGTTTATTATGAAAAACATGGGCGGTGAATATATCAATTTGAGCTTCTTGTCTCTGCCAAAAGATGCAAGCAGGGATCTGCATCTTTTAGCACTCTCATTAAATGTGCATAGCAGATATAATCACTACAGACAGAACATACAGGCACAGAATAAACAACACCATCAGTGTTCATTGTAAACCAAGGAACGTCATTCACTCGCAGTGTTTTCAAACATCGCTCTTCCTTCTGATGGGACGAGCCCAGGAAACCTGAATGTCTGTCTGAGTGAGTGATAAAGTTACACAACCGCTGGCTGGGTGCAGAGGAATGTCTTTTCAAATTAAAAGTGTTGTAGCGTTTTACACACAGTCCAGCCACACAGCAGGTTTTGACCAAGTCTTGTACAACAGGAAAGGACACGCTGATCAGGAGGAGAAACACGGCATTCAACACTGTGTGACTTAGGTCCTAATGAGAAAGGAAGCTACAGTTTAATTAAGCACCAGGAATAATAACAATCATTTATGAGTTTCTCTCTCTGACTGATGATCATGACAGGAGTAATCTTGTATTAATTGAATCTAAACTGAGCTGTTTCAGGCACACCGATTCTGTGTGTTTCCATTAAAGCAGCAACAAGGAGAAAAACACATCCAAAGAACTAAAAGCTGCAGTGATCAAAACAACATTGGGGGGCTTCTATGTGGAATTGGGGATGCAGAGCATGCACCCACCCTGCATCTCCACCTCCCCCTGTGCCCTCACACAAACAAAGCAGTGAAAGGGCTTGTCTGCAAAAACAGGCTTTGCACCCAGAAAAACACTCTTTTTATCCATCGCTCTGAAACTCGCAGCTTTTTCACAAGTATGACTTTGCAGAAAACTGCAAGCGTCCCCTGCTCTGGCTGAACGTCTTTGCAGAAAGGCCCATTAAAATGCAAAGGACACAGCAGCTTCAGTGTCTCTTTAGAAAGAAATTTTCCATCCACACGAGTCTTTCACAGAGTGCGCTTCTGCACAGACACAGTGAATTGACTCCAGGCACTTTCGTCCGACTCTTGATCAAAACAGTAGATTGAGATAATTGAAGGTAACGGATCAAAGATGACACAGCAAAAAAGCACCAGCATCCCCCCCCCCACGACGCCCCTGGAATTGAAAAGCGAGAGAAGGAAGTGACATAATGAGGAATAAGCTACACGCGACAGGAAGTGATGAGGAGTTTTGCACAAAAAACTCGGAATCATCATTTTGCAACACGCGCTCCTACAATGTCAGCTGATTCTGTGCTGCAAATAACATTGTGCATGACGCAGCGACCTGTATGTGTGCGCGCTGCACGGAGCAGCGGGTGGGGCCCATCTGCGTGCCTTGTCCCGAGGCCCACTGCTCATCAATAATAGAGAAAGAGAGAGCCTGAGTGGATGAGAGACACAGGTTATGGCTGGCAGTACAAGGGGGAGTGTGACTCCCACTGCCTGAATGTGCACCACCGACTCCCCCGGATTGGGAGTGACTGATGGATGTGTGTCCCTCTTCAGACGACAGGAAGGGTAATTCTCAAGGACAAGGCTGCAGTAATTGGCCTCTGAGATCGACGTATAATTGACATGGCAACACGAGAGGAAAACCTGCTCATCCTGTCAACGGCTGAATGAGGTGTTTTCATTGGAGTGGGCGGCGATACGGAAATCAGCCTGCTGCACAAAACGTGCACCCAAAAAAAAACCCCAAACCGACCCAGCACAAAGCAACCCTGGCTGGATTCTAGTGACAGTTTGTTCCTGTCTACAGTTACAGGATAGAACCTTTCCTCATGTGACGAAGGAAGCATTTACAAAGTCTCTGCTGTCATGAACAATGTGCCCATCTGACGCTGTTTTCACACATAATGAACTGAGTCTGCAGCGTCGGCCAGGTGGGGCGACAGAACAACTAGGGACGACAGGAAACTCTTTGCGTGGCCGGGTTGCAGCAGGATTTTCATTTTTAGACAAGGACACGAGTCAAGGACACTCTGTGAACAGAAGCCTTCCTTTGAGGAGTGAGCAAAACACACTTTTCACAACACGCTTGCTGCTCTGTGCTGTGTGAAGGCATGACACATGCAAGAGGAAGCAGACATGAACCAGTGATTGGAAATGAAATCGCACAGGGAACATAAGGGGAGAGAGAGAGAGAGAGAGCAAGAGAGACGGAGAATAAAGATGAGATATAGAGAACAGAGGAGAGAGTCTGGAAGAGGATGGGAGGAAATAGAGCGTGAAAGCAAACAGTGACAGAAACAGGAGAAAAGAGAATGAGTCCTGTGTGACCAGGAGGCGCGTGTGCCTGAAAACAGAAGGGGCGCATCATTTAAATTTATCATGACTCTCCTGCCCCATCCTGGCACTAAGATGGAGAATAGTGAATGAGGTGGCGATGGGAAGGGAGGGAGAGAGGAGGAGGAGGAGGAGGAGGAGAAGGGCTTTTAATCTGTCCATTTGGCTCCTGGCACAGTTCAAAAGCTATATTGATCTTGGAGATCAGCCTTCTATCACAAATGTTTGGGTATATTTGTACGTGGAAAACAGACATGAGGTGGGGCATACGTCTGGGTCGCTTGGGGGGGGGCATGGAAGGGGTGCGCCGCAATGGCATCAACCTTATCTCCCTTTTAAACCTTCGTGTGGTTGGATAAAAAGTATGTTCAAGTGTGGACAAGGCAGGAAGACTAGATTGTGCTTCGTGAATCGGAGCCAAAGTCAGGCTTATTCTTTCGGTCATAAATATGAGGGTGCGAGACATGAGGTGCAGCAGGGGGTGGGAGGGTGGGGGGGGGGGCACTATGTCATCCTGATAGACTTCCCGCAATCCCTGGGTTGTCTTGGTTTTTCCCCGCCCTGCCAGGAATGGCATCAATCACCTCCCAGAGCAGCAGCATTACAGGGCAGAAACATGACGTTGTCTGGAGAGTGCACATGCATGTACACTCCCATCCAAACAGCACATGCATATTCTCTCTGGGATCATTCCAGGTGCGTGCCCTCACAGTCCGTTTTGGACTCAGACACGGCTCACATGACTTGCGGTGCACACATGCACGCACACACATGCAGCATGTGTGTCTCACCGATGGAGTGAGCTGACACCACAAACCCAAGGTCTCTGCAGGGATGGAGAGGCAGCTGCTACAGTGGGGCTGGTGTCTCCTCGCCTTATTATGTGTCTGTGTGCAAAGGGTGTGTGCGAGTGTGTGTGTGTGTGTGGGGGGGGTGACTGACCTCCATCCTGTCTGCAGTGATGATACAATATAGGACCAAACACAGAGCATGCACATCACGCATCTCTTTCACTGATCACTGGTCAGTCATAAACACATTGAAACTTTCACACCAACAAGGATGATTTCAGGATCATAAACAGGGTTGAGATGTACACTTATGTGAAGGATCAGAGACACTTGAGCCCAACAAACATGTCACAGAATCACATTGAAATGCAGCACTGCAGACTGAGTTTGATTCTGTGCAGACTGCACACATGGACACTGTTTGACCTGGAGGTGCACGCACACACACACACACACACACACACACACACACACACACACACACACACACACACACACACACACACACA
>JAUESF010000070.1:4146258-4159437 GCA_032274765.1 Malacoctenus tetranemus | reverse complement strand
ACACACACACACACACACACACACACACACACACACACACACACACACACACACACACACACACACACACAGAGCAAATGTTCACCCCATACCAGCAGCTGCACAGAAAGAAAAAAAAAGCCCCAGCATGTCTGCAAAATGCCACCAAGCTACTCCCCTCGCAACAATCAGCTGCTGTCACTCCCGTCTTTGGACAGACTGCACAACACTCCCCCCTGATCTAAACCAGAACCTCCTTGCTGCAAGGACCGAGCCAGGTGTGCCGAGCCGGCCGGGCAGGACGGGATTTAGTCACTCACCACTCCATTTCCTCCGCATGCAATCTGGTCCAGGTCCAGAACAGCTGACATGTTTTTTCCCACACAGGAGAGGAGTGTGTTATGCTATGTGCGAGCGTGCGCTGGGCAGCTTTGAAGATCTCCAAAAGGAGGAGGAGGAGGAGGAAGAGGAGGAGGAGGAAGAAGCAAGAAGGGAGGGAGCGTTGGTAGGAAGGGTGGGATATAGGGTGAGGCAGCTCGAGCGGCAGCGTCAAGGAAGGAAGACAGGAAGAGAGGGAGGAGAAAGACACAGCAGAAGGGAGTGAGGAGGAGATGGGTAAATAACCTGAATGAAAGGCAGAAGGGTGTGGGTGCGTGGAATGTGGGAAGGAGGAGGAGGAGGAGAAGGAGGAGGAGGAGGAGAAGATGCAGAAAGAACAAGAGAGAGAGACAAGAGACGAGAGGTTGGGAAACAGAGCAGGAAAAGAGACAGAGGGGGTGGAGAGTGAGACTGCAGTTTGTGCTTGGTAGTCACAGCGCGTCCCTACATCCAACCAGTGGTGCATCTAATTGGATTGTGGAGGGTCAGGTGGGTAGAGGGAGGGGGGAGGGGCTTGAAGGAGAGTAGAAAAGGGGAGGACGGGGAGGGAGCGGAGAGGGCTGGGCACATGGAACAGGGGAGTAAAGGGGTGCAGAGGATGCAGAGGCAGCCCAGGAAAATGGTCGGGCTGCTGACGTCACGCTGTGTTATTGATAAGGAGGAGAGGAGAGGAGGCTGACTTTGACAGCTCACCCTGAGCGCTCTCCTGCATCAGCAAAATGGCTGCGCAACATTTAACCGTCTCCCTGCTTCAACTCTGCATTCGCCCAGGTGGAGGAAGAACTGTCTGAATGACTTTGGCTCTGAAATGGATGAAATGAAGGTGTGAATGGACAAAATCATGTGCCGATATAAGGATCTCAATGCAGAGTGAGTCAGTCGGTGGTGTGCAACACCACACCAGGAGGCTCCTTCTGCAGCACCAAGCAGTCATGTGAACCTTCCATGCAGCGCTCGAGACCCGAGTCCAGTCACGACCTTTCCCGGGTGACCCTGCTCATGTTGCAGAGCTACCAGGAAGAAAGAAAAAAAACAAGCCCCTTATCTATTTTCTTCTACAACCACAACCACTCATCAATGAGATTCGTGTCCTCTACAGTTACAGCTGATTCATTTGAGCCTCATAGTGAATCGATCTCTCTCCTCTCCTACTCTCCTCGATCACATACACAGCTGCTACCAGAACAGGAGAGTCACGCCCTGCTCTGAGACGGACTTTTCTCTGTGACCAATGACAAGGAGGCAGACAGCAGCGAGTCAGTGGGATTAGAGGGGAGGGGGGAATGTGACTGGCTGGCCAGTGTAGCAGCAGCATGTTTGGTTGTCATGTGCTGGTTTTTCCAGACTGTTCCTGTTTTAACCCACAGAGGGAGCCAATAGCATACATGCAGTGAGTGTTTTGTATGGAAAAGGACTGCTTATGAAAAAGACAGCAATACAAATACACATCTTTCACAGCTGTACTTTAATGTAAAGCCTTATATTATACACCAAATCAACTTTATTCTGTTCATCACAAGAATAATGTACCGTGAAGACACCAAATCCACTTTGTTTATACTCTGACTCGTCACTTTATTAGTTCCACCAGGAACACTGATATAACACCACAGCTTTGCTCCATTAACTCCAGTTCATTGAATCTTTGCTAACACAGACAGAGGAGGCATTCATTCCACTTCATATTAAATGATGTGTACTAATGACAAAGCCAAAACACACTTTCAGAAACACTTTGCTACATTCAGCTTTCCATCATATCCCCACACTATTTCTAAGATACATGTGATTAAGCTGCCAGTGACTTTGTGAGCACCATGGTTGGAAAAACCACTTTAAACACTTGTCAATAAACAAGTGGTGATTTTGGTAATGGTTGCTTTTTCATGACAATGTCGGCAATGTATCTTATTTTCTTTCAAAAGCGTTTCGAAACATGATGAGTATGTCGGTGAGTAGGTCAAATGTTCCTTCCATTCACAACCACACCATCTATTTGTGCACACTGACGTTCAGTCACTTCAACCAGGCTGTGATTTTCATGCAGCAGGGAGCACTTCGGTCATGAAGGTGATGTGGGCGTGATCAAACACACAGACACATGCTTTCCTGTGTGTCACACACTGAGTCATACACACCTCAGCTCTGCACTGCAGTCTGAGGAGTCACAGACTGCACAGATGAGATCAAAGGGTAGATGGTGTCGACATTTTGCCAGTTAGCTTTCAACCCCTTCCCTTAAATTACAGTTAAATGCACAAGTAAAGGAGAACACCAGCTCCACTGCATATCCTGCACATTAGCTGAGACGTCATTTTTGCCTCTTAAAATAGACACTAAGAGACAAAGGTGGATTTCATCGGCTCTCGATGACGCTTAAACTTTCCTTAAAGACACACCGACTATATAAAGCACAGAGGCTTAAGAAAAGAGCATTGCACACTGCTTCAAGCTCCGCTAACCAAATAAACAGGCTTACAGCGCCCTCTGCTGGTGCTAAGGAAACAATGCAGCTGTAAAAGGCCACAATTCAGAACT
Source organism: Malacoctenus tetranemus (assembly GCA_032274765.1). Taxonomy (NCBI): domain Eukaryota; kingdom Metazoa; phylum Chordata; class Actinopteri; order Blenniiformes; family Labrisomidae; genus Malacoctenus; species Malacoctenus tetranemus. Next base: position 4,156,542 of record JAUESF010000070.1, on the reverse strand, counting down.
AATTTTTGGGAGAAACAAACCAACAACACAAAATCAAGATGAACAACCACCTCACTGCACACTGAAAAAAACATTGAAGCTGATGATTGAAAATGTGGCTGACTATATTATTGGCAAGAAAGAACAAGGTCCATGAAATAAGAATTACAAAATCACACGTTGAAACCATAACCAGCAACATCCCATGTATGAATTGCAGAGGTTGCATTCTGCCATCTTTTCTATTTTTAATGTGTACAGTCAGCCTTTTCCAAGCCCACGAAGTAAGTCAGCCCTCCAAATGTGCACTTTGAAGTAAAGTAGGTCCCCTGGGTTACACAAGGCTGACTCACACCTCTCCCCCCTCTTCCTCCCTTCCTTCCTCTCGGCAATGGAAGCATCACACCTCAGGAGACACAGTAGGACTCCTTCAGGTTCTCCTCTCTGACCCAGCTCCCGCAGGTGCAAACAGATCGTGACATGTCTGCTGCAGTACCTGTGGACCACCCGTAGTGGGAGCTTTCACAGCAGCAGGAGAGCAGCTGGATTTGTCCTCCAGCTGCTGGAATGTCATGGCTCGGAGTGATGGTGCAGCGGCAAGGAACCCTCTCTGCAACACCGTCTCTATGGCATGCCTCATTCTGATGCCTCTTATTGTATTTTGCTCCTTTTCTGCCTTGTCTAGTGACAAAGAAAAGATGTATCTTGCTTCTGCAGATAGAATTTCTTTATGTTCTAATGCTGATATTCTACTGCAGAGGCAAATGCTGCGTTTCCTTGTCGTGTATTATCTTTAACCAACTGAATTTGCTGCAAAATGTAACTCGCACGCTGAAATGAACTGCAGAAGAAGCGAGCTAGCTGGCGAATTAGGTCAATCATTGCCCAACACTTTTCTCTCTAAAATCACTGAAATGTTACTGCAGTCATCCCTATTAAGTGGTAGACCTCACTCCTACTGATCCACTTTGATTCCCATGGTGAAAAAACAAACAAACTCAGATGCAGTTCAAAATTGACTATTTCAAGGCTTTCTTGATTTTCGGAGACTGATTAAGGGGGAAATGGCTCCCACTGAAATAAGGTCAAATACACTTAAGTCTGCCTCGACACCACCAGGGGAAAAAGATTCAGCTCCACATTCTGCTTTAGCTTTGTGATGCAACTGAATGAGTCGTGGGTGAAGCGCTGGCGCAGGTGACCGAGTGCAGCAGTGTGAGACTGTGAATGTATTAATAATAGTGCACACGGGGAGGGATGCTGGGGGAGCATGTGGCACGCCTGCCTGCTCCAGCTAACATGCTTACTCTCTTCCCCCTGCTTGCAGGGGCTATTTTTAGCTCTGGTGGGATGCTGGAAGCAGGCGTGACTGCAGAAAAGTGAGAGAGGGATGAAAGGTTTAACCCTTTGCAGCCGTGATGCCCATTAAACTGCAGTGGAGAGCTCAGGCGGTGTGAAGGCACTCCTCCCTGTGCGGGAGACTCCTTACAAGTAGAGCAAATTGCTCAAGATGGGGACAAGGACAAGGTGGTAGTGGAGGCGGGGGGTTCTATGTGAAGACACCTTCAAAGACAGAGATCTGGCGCTCTCCCCATTCAGAGAAATTAGGTATTTGTCGGATGTAGTAATAACTACCGCATTATATTATGGAAAAAGAGGGAAATGGCTTAAAGAGTGGCTATAAACTGGCTCATTATCTGCACTGTGGAAAATTACCAAAGTGACAAAAGCTCTAGCACAGGTCGTATCCTGCACCAAACCAGACACAACACACCCGCCTCTCTGTGCATCACGACTTCTCACACAACACCACCAAAAAGGTTGGAACAATAGAATTGAAATAAAAAAAAACAGGCTGCTGTGGTTTGAGCTGCCGACATAATACATGTTACATTTGAGACATTTTTACCGTTTCGTTAAAAAAAAAAAAAAAAAAAAAAAAAGCTCTTTCTGCCTCCTTTGGTAGCAACGCATATAAAAGCTGGCACAGAACAAAACAAGGCTGGAAATTTAGTGTTACTAATAGAAAAGGAAGCCAGAGGAGCACTTTGTAAGTAATTATGTAGTTGGCAACTGATCAGGAAAATTATCGCGCAATAAACAGGTTTTCTTTTGCTGTGTTGCTTTCCTCTTCAGCTGCATTTGTGTTTTTTTGTTACAAAAAGCTCCCACATGTGAAGTCGCACCATCGATGCTGAAGGCTGTGGAGAGGTTTGGGAACAACATGTGCTCCCCATCCACGAAGTCTCCTTCAGCCTTCATGTTCTAACAAGATGCTAGACTGAGTGCTGCATCCATCAGGACAGCGCGTCTTTGCAGCAGGAGTTTGGGTGCTGACCGGACCTGAATTTGTTTACTTGTATAAAATATTTGCTGCATCATAAAAAGAAAACAGAAACTTCTTCACACAACATGACAGCAGTTGAATATATGGGTTGCAGTCTGAATTTTTTAACAACTCTTTGCATTAAAAGCAACCCTGTGTGTCACTGGAGTCCTTCAGACATCCTTCACAGATGGTGCCCCACCAGCCACTGCATGGGAAAATGAAGACGCCCTTGAAGGCCTCACACAAACTGAAAGCCTGCAGTGTAAACTTGCGAGATTAGTTGTGTTGGCACTCGGCCTTCATCTACTGACTTGACAGCGCGCAGTTACAAGGGCAACGAGATAGCGAGGACGTGTAATAAGGCCTCCAGCCAGATTCATGTGAAGGATTAGCAGATATATGGGTCCCTGCCTCCAGTCTGGCTGCTGCACAATGAGCCCGTCGAACCACACAGTCACGATTAGATGGCTGATTGCATTAATGATGGCTGATCCAATAAGGTTTGGTTTTTAGATATGAGTCCCAGCAAGCCCCCTCAAATTGCTTTATTTATCAGGCTGTGCATAAAATATGAAGATATCTAAGATCTGCACAAATTCCGTGTCAGTGCGAAAATAACAGCGAGCAGAAATAATCAGCATTTACACCAGATTGCATTGTTGTTGCATCCCTCAACAAAACAACCTCCCAGAAACAAAGGATCCACATATTAGCAGGCAACCAACACTCAGAGAGAATCGCCTTCAGCTTGGTTTGTGTGTCCTTCTGCGCTCTCCCTCTCCCTTCCTCTCTCTCTCTCTTTCTCTCCCTTCCTCTCTCTCTCCTCTCACGACAACAGACTGAGGGACAACAAAAGATGATTCTGCAGTGACCTCTGCACTTCCCTCCAGAGAAGCACAGATGCACATTAGCAAAAGTTGCAGAAGGTTAATCAGGAGAGGCGTCATTATGCTGCTGAACTCGTCGACGAGAACTTGAAAAGACACATTTCACCTTCACGGGAGCTATTTTTAAAAAAAAATAATAAACACTTCAAACAAAGGCTCCTGCAAATGACGCGTAAGGAGAAAATGTAAACCACACTTTGGTGATTCATTTGGACCTCTTTCATAACAAAATGAACTGAAGCACTCTTGAACAGGGAAATATTGAGGCAATAGAAATTTGTTGCGAGCCAACTAAAATAGAAATTTGTGGGGAAAAAGGCGTTAATACTGAGCTCGCTTTCTAGATTTGGAGTTGATGCTTCTCTGAAGAAGATAACCAGAAGGCCCAGTGTGGTAAACTGGGCCTGACTCGTTCGTGGGTGATCGTGTTGATATGTAGGCCAAGCCGACATATAGAGTCAGCTGTAGGAGGGGCTGAGAATGAGGTCATGTCCCTGATTTCCCAAACGAACCCTTCACGGACAAACTGGAATGTCAGCAAACCAGAAGCAGCGAAACGAGGGAAACAGACCGCAGCACTCACCTGACAATCGAAGTCTTGAAAGTTGCGAGCGTTCTGCAAGAGAAGAGAAAAAAAAACATGTAACTTGGCCTTGTTAATGTCTTGTTTTTTTTGTCCAGCATGACAAAGAGGTGAACAAGAGAGTGTATTGTTCCATTGTGAGGCTTCATTCCTGCACATGAACGGTATGACAGTACAGTACATTGAATCCCTATATACACTGTAATTATTACATAAAGATATGATAACATTCAGTCAATCAGTCCAATATTTGTATACTAATCACACAATGTCTTCAAAAAATAACCTGAAAAGAAACAGAAAAAATCTAAATAAAAATAAGATTTGGAAGAATTGAGTTTATGAATAATAAATCTGATATGAAGTGATCTGATGGAAGTTTTAAAGTTTGATTCAAACTATAAAATAAGTTAACTTTTCCACTGTATTCAACTTTCATAGTCAAATCTCGACATGATTTCTTGAATTTATTCATATTGTTTCTTTTTGATCTCCGAATCTTTATTTGACGACATAAAAAATTCACATGCGTAGTTTAAAAATGTATGTTTTTGCTGCTGCACTGTTGTCAGTCATGCGTCTCTGCTGGTATTTAGTCTTCCATAGAGACAACAGGCAGGAGAACGGGAGCGGGCCACAGACAACAGAGAAGATGCTGCTGGGATTCAGTTGCAGGCAGAACCAGTTGGGTCCACGTAGGTTTGGAGGCAGATGGTGACTACAAAGCGGCGCCTCTTCTCCTCCCTGCTGACATAGCTGTGCTGCACAAAACATGGTCCAAATCGTACTCCAAGCCGAAGCCTTTACGCTTACTACTAAAAGCTCCCCGATACCGATCCACTCAGGTGATGTGGGGAGGGAAGCAGAAGTGTCAGCGGTCGCCTCAACATGATGAGGGGCATAATGACCATTTTAAATAAATTATTAGCTTCTATATTCATGTAGTCTGATGTGAGAGATGGTGCAATGCAGCTCTGCCAACAGAAAAGACGATATATAATGACCACCTGCTAAATATGCTGCTAATTCTGCGCCTGCTGATTAAAGAGGAAGATGAACTGAAAAACCGGCACTGACGGAAACCAAGAAGTCAGCAGCAGATTTACAAGAGGAGAATTACGGTTCACTTGGTGAGCTTCAACTTAAGACGGCTTCTCCACCTCAATGTAAATCACTACATCACAAGTACAAATCCCTCTATATTGTTTGGGACTCACAGTAGTCAAAACCTGTTTTAAATGTCTGTGTTTTAGCAGGATCACCAGTACCTGTAAATATAAGTTGCCCAAAAAAGTGCTGACTATACTGGGAAAGTCCACAGCACGCTGTGGAATCCTAACCCAGATCAACAGAAATCAAGCACTCCACAGACTGACACTGGGCTCTTTATAAGTTCGGTTACTTGTTTCTGTGAGTTCACTCGGAGGTCGCTTCTCACCTGGACCGAGTCATTAAAGGTTTGAAACAACAGAGACAAGGTCACAGTTGGAGTCACGAACAGATCCACATTAAAGAGATGGATGAGAAACACAGCAAGTGGGAATAAAAACCAATTGTCTACTTTGAGTTCAGCAAGAGATGATTAGAGACGCCCACGGATTAGACATGCTTAATACTATCACTCGTTTGATACATGATAATAAGTAGTCTGCGGTCATCACAGTCGATGCGTTCTGTTGTCCGGTCTGAAAGATCTGAAGCTTGTCTGAATCTCACTGATTTCTACTTAACAGCCAGAAGCAGACAAGGTCATCAACACTCTTTGCTTTGTCTGTAAAAGATGAGAACATTTTGTTTTGGCTCATCGTTGGATGATTAGCTGTTGTGCCGAACTGTTGCTCTCAATAGAAACTAATTATAGATTGTTCCTCCTCTCCTCCTCATTAGCATGCTCTGCTTTCACTGAAGAGACATGTAATCATATACATTTGCTAATTATATCTCGTTGGTCAGCACTGTTGTTATGGTTACGACTGGCGCTCCTCCTGTGAGCTTGCAGGATTTTTAATCATGAAACGTGTGTGACGCTTCCTTCAAGTCCTCGCGGGATCAAATTTAACAGCGGAAGTTCTGTCATCAGAGTGACGGCGGCGGCGGCGGCGGGTCTCTCAGGACTGGGTTGTCTTGGTAATGAGCCGGCCACTAGGTGGAGTGAGAGGTCAGTCTCGTTCAGTCGTCATGATTTTCCTGAAGCTTTTTATCCTCCTCACACTGCTTCTTCGCAGATAAAAGATATTTACCTTAAGTGACTCACAGCCGGAGTAGGAGAAACAATCTCCCTCTCGCCACTGACGTGATGCGATCCCCCCCCCGCCCCCGCAGACCCCTCTCATCCCCACTCCCCTCCTCCTCGGAGGCGTTCACCCTGCCTCTTCGTCAGTGGCTGTTGCCCAGGGAGAAAACAAACACTCCTGCGTCCCCGCAAACTCGCCCTCTTTCTAATCAGTTAATCAGCGGCTGGGATGAAGCTGAGAGGAAGAGGAGGAGGAGGAGGAGGCCAGAGGAGGATGGGAGCAGTGCTTTGATCCGCTGTTTTGGTGTGGTTGTATTTTTCTTTTTTTTTGCCTCCCTTCTGCTTTCGCCGTCATTCGCGAGCTAAAATCTTTCAAGCTCCCAGAAAGAACAGAGATGAGCTTCTTGCAGCTCCTCTTTTGATCTGCCTCCCCCCTTGTTGGACTGTTTTCTCTGACTCTCTTGCATTACAACCCCCCCTTTCGCTTCTCTCTCTCTCTCTCTTTCTCTCTCTCTCTCTCGCTTCGATCCGTCTGCAACCTCTATTTTTCTGCGTACTCGCTCCCTCACTTTCCCCCCCTTTTTTTCTCATTCCTTTCAACAGTTGAGCCGATATAAATAATTCACATTGACAAACGGGGTTGCAGAGTCTGCATGCCTGTTGTATTAGCCGACGTATCCTGCTCATTCGCTTACAGAGCACGCTGCACATCTGTTTCACTTAACATGGGAGGTGACACAGATGTTTTCAGATGCGCGGCATCACGCCTGTTGCCTAAGTAGCTCCTCACTGTCTCGCTCCCACCACCACTCACCTTATTGGTCAGCAGCGGCTTGATCTCAGTCAGCTGTACATCCTGCAGCTCGTCCATCTTCCTGTCTGGTCGCTCGAAGCCGCTCTGTTCAACCAGAAAAAGAAAAAGGCATGGACCTTAACAACAGCAGCAGCAGCAGCAGCAGAAGCAGCGTTAAAGCAGACACAATCGTGCAATGCAAGAAAAAAAAAATCCTGGAGCAGAAAATCTCTCCCACCGGCAACCCGATCCGTCAAGTCATTTTCCTTGCCTGCTCTGCCTACAGTAAGGTCATATGGGGCTGGAGCTTATTCCAGCTGACAACAGGCACAGGGGAAGGTACACCCACAGTCCTGTGGGGGTTTTGTTACAATGCAAGCACATACAGTCAATGGCCATAAAAAAAAACAGGCACATCTCTTCAACTGTTGCAAATACTTCGTCATCCATTCCCATGGCACAACCAAAGTGGTTGTAGTGCATGAATGACTGGCTCTCCTCACAAAGTAGTGATGAGTCTGAAAAAGACAGAGGGTGCCACTGAAAACAAAAAGCTAAGGTTTGATTCTTTTTAGCTTCCTAAAAAAGTGTGCTCGAAGATGTGCCTTAGTTTCTTCTCCATTCAAATGATGGAGTCAGGGTTTGGCGTCAATGAGCTGCAACGACGTATCGGCTTACAGTCAGTTTCAAGCAGATATCGGCCCGCTGGACGGCGATCGGCTGACAGCAAATGAAGTGGTGCCTGCCGATGGAAGCTGCTGATGTTTGTCTGTCACATCGAGTGCATATGGCAAGCTTCAGCCTGCACACAAAAGTAGCACAACGCCGTGTGCGAAACTGTCAGCATTGCCTTCAGCCTCAAAGAAGATGTTGCCTGTCTGGCCAACAGCAGCCTCTGCAGTTCAGGCTTTACGCTTCTTTCCCAAATATGATAATTGCAGCCCCAATTTTATAGTGACAACACTTTTTTTCATAGTAAATCGATTGCATGGCGAATGATGCTATGAGCACACTGATCCTGGTAGATTTACACATTCTAGCACACATGGCTGACAATATACAATAATGAAAAACAAACACACAACCAGGATAGGGCACAAAGACAATTTTACATTTTACAAATTGGACTTTACTGTGCTCACCTTCAGTAACTCAGTTTACACCTGCGTTTACTGATAAAATCCGAAGGTGGTCCACTCACTCATAAATAACTCACGCAGGTTATAAAGCAATTATTAATGTTAGATAGAATTTTTCATTTCGATGAATTTCGAATTCATTCACATCCGGTATTGGTATCAGCTATCAGTGGAATCGTAGCTATAAAGGATAGGATCTATATCTGTCCAGATTGCTATCTTCAGTCTTGTGCGAGTGGTCCAGGCTGCTGTCGGAGGTGGAGATGGGTGAGAGAGATTATCTTAGCACACTTCAGGCCCGTTGGCACCACTTGAGGGTCCGTTTAAAATGTAACAACACCACCTCTGAGCATTGTTGCTGATCATCCTTTTACGACCGCAGTGAATGGCCCACAGCACAGAGCTCCAATCATCTCAGACTGGTTTCCTGAACAGCCCCCACAGTCATCAGCGCTCAATCCAATTTAGAGGAGGAGATTCACATAATGGATGGGGAGCCAACAAATCTGCAGCAACTATGTGGAGCCGTACGGAGTTGTACGGACCCTCTGAGGAAAGATCGCAGCCCCACGAAGAATGAAAGCAAGTCCCAACGTCCACAGAACCATCGGAGCAGTTAGTGCGTTTTCACACACAGACAATCGAGACCAACAAAAAATTGTGTTGTCACTTGCATGATTAGGATATACATTGTTCCTACTGCACAGTGAAAGCAGGAAACATCGCAACGCCTCACCATTCTAGAGGCCACCTCATGCAGATTAACTGTCTATTAACTCATTTGACTAAAACAGATGAATGAATACCAGAACTGGCAGGCGACGTCTGAGATAATGTTTCCTTTTTGGGGCTTCAGTTCTGTCTGATGCAGCCAAAGGCGATCGTCACCCGTGATTTATCGATTTACATCTCCATTACTTGCCCGGACTATAAAGTGCTGGAAAACCCTTAAAGGGAACATTTTGTATCTCTCAGCCAATAGCTCCTTCATACCTCAAGATCCTGCACCAGAGCTCCAACAGCATTGTAGGCAGCCCCCCCCTGCTTCATGTGGAAACTTTCACTGAGTCACTGGGAATCAAGCTGAGACTGATAATTGTGTGATTGTACAGACAGAACCGGCTTGCAGCAATGGAGGTGTGTTAGAGATTTAAATAAAAATGCAACTCATCGTCGTGCTCAGACTCAAAATTTACTCACGGACAACATTTTGCCTCTGAGAGCAACTCTGTACGGTCCCTAACGTCAACACACGGTTGAGATGATGAATGACTGTGCTTACCAGTATTTTGTTTTTGATTTCCAGTATTTGTATCAGATTGGTGATAATATTTATGTAACATGTTAGTGAGTCATTAATCTCACAATGTGCAAAATAAGTGGGTTCAATTGAGGTTAGAAACTTGATATTTGATGGAAAAAAAACCATGATAAGATAAAGTCTAATTTCCTCACTAAGCTCACATTCTATGTCTTTCATAAACAGTACGTCACAAGTGTTTACTACATTCAGGTCAGCGGGATTTAGTCATCAATCTTACCTTCAACAACCCCGCAAAAAACAAATGCTTCAAGTACAAAAATGGAAAGCTGGGTGACCAGTTACATCATCAGTCACTAGAAGTAAAGAATCATTCATTTTTAATGCGCTTCAAACATTTGCTTTGCTATTTTTTCATAAAAAGAGCAGCTGGACTGAGAAAATCATTACATTGTGATTGCACTTACTGGAGTGTGTCCCAGTTCAATATAACACTGGCATTTACAATTCTTATGGTGTTTGCAGCTGCATTGTTCAGTGTAGAGGATAATCTGAAAAATTAGCATACAATCGAAAAGTTTATTTTTAGCACAATTCATGAACAAATAAATTGGGTTTTCTTTCGGATGACTGACCCCATAAACTGCAATATTTCCAGTACAGGAACCTCAAACAATGCATTAATTTCTTGGACTAAGAGTGATAACCAGGCTCTCACAAGCAGAATTCAAAACATGCAAAACCTCTTTGTTTATGTCTGACATACCAAATGACTTTAGATGAAATTCTGATGTTTTGAGAAACTGTGCTTATACATATGTATGGCTTAGTCTTGTTTTACTGACAACAGGTTATAGTACAAATATATGAAGGAAGAGCGCGTGTTTTCTCAGCTCTCGGAGAAAGGGCACATTTCCAGCCCACACAGGTGGCGTGCAAACATGTACATGCACGCACGCACGCACGCACGCACGCACACACACACACACACGCACACACACATGCACACGCACACACACAAAGATGGATCAGGCCAGGTTTAACAAGAAGCTCTAAAGCCCACCTCATTTGTTTTCCCCT
>JAUESF010000070.1:4120414-4146158 GCA_032274765.1 Malacoctenus tetranemus | reverse complement strand
GCACACGCACACACACAAAGATGGATCAGGCCAGGTTTAACAAGAAGCTCTAAAGCCCACCTCATTTGTTTTCCCCTTGAAGCCAGCCGTTTGTCCCGGCGCATAATTACAGAACACGGACAGTGACACACAAAATTGTCCCCTCCCCCTCCCCCACCTCTCCTGAAATGGTACCTCTTCGGCCTTGCCTGTTTGCACAAGGTGAGGACAGGAAGTAGCATTGAATTACCTGGCTGTGCCCGAGAGCGCGGCTCAGGTTGCAAATAACAGCAGATGGAGGTGCTGCTGCTTCTAGGTCAGTGCTTACAGCTGGAAGACAAAGACAAATCAGCCTGTCCCACACGACAAACGGGCTTGATATATATGAAAGGATAATGTTTATCAGGACAAAACGCACGCGATGGTGACAGAGTGAAAAACTATGAAGTGCAGGCTAAGGACCAGGCGGGGGCAGGGAAGCTTACAGTCACTTCCTGAGGCCGAGCCAGCACCCCCCTCCTTTCAACGTGACCTTGAGCAGGCGGTATCTGATAATCTCCAAGGTTGTTGGGGAGGATTCAGACAGCTAACTTGCAACAGAAGACTACACCAATGAAGACGTCACATGACTGACAGCGGCTTCAACCTCTGGTGGCCTGACGAAGGTCTGAACAGAATAAGGCATCTGCCTGTGAACGCATGAATTGGGTCAGGGGTCATCCTGTCCTGGCAGCTGATTGCACAGGGATGGAAACAACCGGGGAAACAGATGGGTGCAACTGAGCGCAATACTGGAGTTGCATAGAACAGAGCAGCAGAATGTGGAGAAAAACCCAGAGTTGGAAGTACTCGGCGATCAGAAATGGGGAGTGAAAACATGCCCAGCAAAGTCCCCCGCTGACAAAGCCGGCTCAAGGGTGGAACTAAATAATATTTAGACAAGTGAACAAGGAAAAAAGAAAAACAAATACTCTGCGTGCTTGAGCAGATTGAGCGTATTGGCCGGATCAATCCAACACTTCCTCAGGCTGTCACAGAGAGCCGGTAGGAGGCAAAGGCTGCTTTAATTGCAGCAAGCTAGCCGGCTAATTGAGGTGTTATGGGGGATGAGGGTCAGGGTGGGCTTAAACTGACAGACTGACTGTGTGGCTTTCACTGCCCCGACCCCGCTGACCTCTTAGGCCCCCCGTTCACACCTGCAGCAACATGACTCAATCACAAGTGAACAACTCTACTTTCAGGTGCGTACACAACCAAAGAGCATTAGGAGGGATCAAGATTGGGGGTGGTTTTGATAGGGCTGCGTGGCTTTAGCAGTGGGCAAGCAAGTGTGGGTCCATGAGCCCCACGGATAGACCACCTTTACCGTTTCACATGTCCAGGAATCCTGATTACGTTTGGTTGTATTTAGCAGCTCAAAACACAGGCCGCCCTATTTTACAACTGTGTCTCGAAAGTGTCCCTTGGATGCTGTTTTTTTGCAGTTTTTACCTCGTGTATAACGTCAAACACACGTCAGACCAACACCTGTGAAATAACCCTCACAATCAATTTAACCCACAGCGGAGCAGGACCTGATTCTCTCAAGTCTGCAGAAATAATTGAATAATCGTAGCCCTACCAGCGTGATCGGGTCGTGCCCAGCAGGTTAGGAATAACAAATGGCAGCATTCAGATTTTTCTATTTTACCACACAAAGACATGTTGTGTTTATCCAGCGCAAAAAACAAGAAAATGCAAGATTCATTTTTTCTCTACTAGGCAAGATATGTGTTTGTTAGTAAACTGTCTAACCGTAATCAAGAGGGGGAAAGGAGGACACAAAGTGTGTTAATTGAAATGGAATTCATTTATATGTTGATATAGTGTCTTTCATTTCAACATAATGTGCTGGGATAATAAGCAGTGATAAGTTTCCAATGTGAAATACATCATAGTAACTGCGAATAAAACTGCACTTTCGAGGCTGAGAATGTCTCATGTATTTCAGTTAAAGGGCTGTTCATGTGTTTATTTATTGGTGACTGTATTATGTTCATGTTTACTTACATACAGAGGAGGGAGTTGAGGGATCACATCCCGAGTGGTCATGAGAGACATGCAAGGAGGCAGATTCCCATCCGAGGTGTGATCTGACGTAACTGGTCATGCGTGCCTGTGATCACAGGCTGTGCTTCTCCGGCGAACAGGCATCGCACCGCTTTTGATTGTTTTTTACCCAAAACAAAGGGACGTGTCCTCTGAGGACTCTGCCGCTCTAACATTCCCCTAAACGTGCGCTCGTCGAGTAACCTGCGAGAGCGGCGGACGGCATCTAAAAACATCCAGCACCACCGCCACCTTCTCCTGCCTCCTCCACACTTGCTGTACTGCTCAGCATGCACAGCTGTTGCCATAGAGACAAAGCTCGTTGCTGATGTTTATTCTAAACTGGGATAGACCCATGGGACAGATGTGAGGCAAGGAGACGAGGGGAATAAGATACGCTGCAGAAATGACTACTGCTGCTGCTGCTGCTGTAACACATGTTTCGTTGAGCTTTGTGTTATTCAATTCCATTTACCCCCGACGATCGCCGGGACACAAATGTGAAATACATGCTGTCTAGATGTGACGGCAGAGCTTAGTGTAAATGTGACAGCAAAGACAGCGAGGGAATTCCATTAGCAATCTGTCCCACATTCAGACAATACTATTAATGGGGGCGCAGATGGGGGGCGGGGGGGTTCAGAATGAGATCCGCCAGTCTTCCCGTTTTACTCTGCTCCTCCACCATGAGGATGAATAACAGAAGATTACACGGCAGCTCTCACACACGATTTCCCTCATCGCCCTCTAAGGTCCATTTACCAGCATGACGTGATACTGTCAGTGGAGCCTCATCTCTGGACTAAATATCCCTAGCACACAGTGGGGTGTGTGCATGTGTGTGTGTGTGTGGGGGGGGGGAGATACTGGAAGAACGGACAATGAGAAAAACAAAGCGTGTCAGAATCAGAAAAGAACGCGGTGAAGCTCTTTAAGTGAGGTAAAGGTCAGCCATCTACAGCTCCAGCCTGATGTCAGCGGCGCCTGGGGGAGACCGGCAGGTTTTTCAATTCTGACACCACGACTTTATGGGGAGAAGCGCACGGACGTGCTGAAATCCGTCTGTTTAATAAATGGATAACTTATTTAGCACAGCTTGCTCCTCGCTGTTGGCAGGTGCATGCACACACGCACGCACACACACACACCTCCCCATGCCTCCAGCAGTGGGCAGGGAGAGCGAGAGCGAGAGAGAGAGAGAGAGAGAGAGAGAGAGAGAGAGAGAGAGAGAGAGAGAGAGAGAGAGAGAGAGAGAGAGAGAGAGATTTTCCTTAACACTGAGGCGCCTGAATACACGCTGATGTGGACACAAAGGATCGAGCCAAAACACCTACTTTCGCTCCACCCTGGCTCTGCCAACAAAAACGGCGCCTTGTAGCTGCCGTGTCAGCAGATGGACCCTCAGTGAATGATGATCGCAGCCCTCCATCCTCCAATCACTTTTCCTCCCTCCTTGCCTCATCTTCCTCTCCTCCGTGTTCGTGTGCTCTCGACCCCCGTCTTTGTCTCCGTCTCACCTTGAGTCGTCAGGGGGGTCTGAGCGGACCGCGTGATGGACGACTGACAGCCCCGCCGTAACGCTGACCCCCTCCCGTTAGCCTCTTCAATTAGCCCTCTTTCCCCGTTTGTCACCATGGCAACAGTGGCTTCAGATTTATTTGGTGTCATCATCATTGCAGCCATGTCCGCGCTTTGACTGTGACCCCTCGGGTTCAGGTTTGACCAAGGTGGCCACGCCATGATGACCTGGTATTAACCTGCCTCTGCGTCTCTATGAGGACCCTGACTCAGCCGCCAAGGAACGCTGCCATGGTGATATACCGTGAAGCTGACATGCGGTCCACGCACTGTCACCCTGTGCGGCGCGAACAGGATTACAGCAGCTATGATGGAGGCTGAGCGAACGCCTGTAATTCAACATAAGTGTTCCTAATATGGGCTTCTGCTCCATTTGGATGTGGAAAATTACAAATGAGTCACTTTTTGTACATCAGCTTGAAAAGACTTTGTTGGAGCCATAAACCCAGTCAGCTACTGCTTCCCCATACATTACATGAGGTTTGAAGGTTTCTCAGTTCAGATACAAACCGATTCGTGTGGAATCCTAAAGAGGTTTTAGTGACTTTCACTTTACAAACAGGCTGTTGTCACTGATCAGGATTTACCTGAAGTCTGACAAGTATTGATGTATTTGGGGGGGGGGGGGGGGATTGTTGCTTGAAGGCTGTTCAAAAACAACATAACTCCAGGATAACGATTAGATTCTGTTCCAATTATTGCAACAAACCTTTTAGACTTGTGAATGTTTACAGTGAAAAGTGCATCTTGAACCATGAACAGTCTGCTGAGGTGTCATGCAGAAACTTTGTAACTCTATTGGCTCTTTGTTGACGTATGACTGAAGAAGTGTCAATCTATAGTTTCAATGTCACTGATAAATATCAGAATAGTAGTGATGATTTAACGCCACCAACAGTTCTATAACAACACATTTGGAAGAATTTTAGTATGAAATATAATAGTTGGTTATGTCATCAGTTATCAGCCCTCACGAGTGAGCAATTACTGGTTATGGGACTGGTAGAAAAATCAACATCATGCATCACCAAGTTTGCGCTGACAGTCGTAATCATGCCTAATAAAGAAAAATTGAGGGGAGAAAATCAGCTGCAGCCTCGAGGTGTTCTTTGTTCCCAGCAGCCAGTCTTTTTCTGCGCTGCTCTCCTTCCTTAGCCAGCTGTCAGCTAACCTCAAGATAAACTCAAGCCGACAGCCATCCGAGGTTAGATCGGATTGATGAAACTGTATTTGCAAGTGTACCCAGAGCTGCACAGCCATCGTGAACGCATGGTCTGTTTAAATAAAACATTTCTTTCTTATCCATTGTATTCAAGGCACTTTCCTTTGTTTTATTATGCATGCCTAATGCTTCATTATGAATGCTTGAACTACAAAGATGATGGAAACACATTTTACGAGCACACACAAATATCCGGAACAATCATGGCACCATCTCGTGACAGTAGTTAACCCAGGTCTGTGTAGGCTGCATAATTTGGCACAATCTGTCAAGTCTGTACTCAAAAATGGGGCCTTGAAGATCTTCTAACGGTCAGAATGACCAGCAGACAAATGCACCACCAGAGTTTGCGACACGAGTTGCTGCTTCTTCCTCCAACAGTTCAATCATAGAGGAGCACGGGCGCGTCTGCAGAATCGGCTCTCCATCAGCACTTCAACCAGCTTCACCTCACAGAAGAAAAAAAAACAGGCCGAGATAAATTCCAGGGATGCCAACCCTTCTACCAACCACTCAGACAACCCAGCAGCTGTGCCTTGCCTCTCTTCATGTGCAGTGAGTGTTTCGCTGTCAGGGCTGCAAACGAGCGCCGAGCAACTTCCTCCAGCGTCATGATGGGAATGGCAGGGGGGGGGGGGACGGGGACGGCGATGTTTTTCCAAAAATGATCTTGATCTCGCAACTTTTCCATAACCGAGCCAAACTAGTGTTTACAGTTCGCAGTCTGCAGAGGCGGCAATCCGTGTCGAAGTAAAGCTAATGGACTGTGACAAGGCTCAGCTCCAGATTATTGCTCTAACCCGGGTCGTTTGGTAAGAGAATTTAAGTAGCAAAATCCATTTGTTTGGCATTTCGGCCCCCCTCCCCTTTCACTCCCAAACCATGCTTTCTGCGTTGTCCACTCGTTCGTGTCTGCTCAATAACAACATTAGATACATACATAAAGAAAAGCTGCCTTTTACTCCGTTTTATTCAATTCTTGAAGCGACGGATAAAAGCTCAGGGGAGAGTTTGATCTGTGGTTTGCTCTCTTGGTCTCCATCATGGAAGTAGCTGACGTACCGCACCAAGCCTCCCCTGCTGCTGCTGTCAGCAGACACACACACATGATTGTGCACAAAGACCGGCAGAGAAACTCGCACGCGCGCTCACACCCAGCTCCCTGTGCGCCATGTCTGCTTAATTAAATGACAGCTTGTGCTCCTGAGGCGCCATCATCCTCCTTACAGCTTATATGATTCTCCTGATACAAGCTGACAGAAGGGGGACTGCTCCCCCCCTTCTCTTTTTTGACGATGAAACAAATATCCGCGGTGAGACGTCTTTCTGATGTTTTTTTTTCTTCCTCGGGATTCAATCAAACCTGGTCTATTCTTATCCAATATCCCAGGAGAAAATGGAGAACAACACTCACTCCGGAAACAATGGGTGGGAGTGCTTTGAGACATGATCCTGCACCGGAACGAGAGGTTCCTGTAAAAGATGTGAGGACACCGAGACACAAAAGAAACCGTAAGATCTGCTCGGTCTGCCGGAGACAAATGTAGCACCTTAAAATACCCATCTCCTCATCTGATCCCCCCAGGATTAAAAAGATCTAATAAATGCTAAATGCTGCATTACTATAATTGACTCAGCCCTTCTTCCACCAGGGCTGAAGGCAGGCTGACAAGCTCATCACTACATTTAATGTCCTCGAGGCTCCGGCCACTCATAACTCAAAATGCAAGTGATAAACATGCTGTGGGAGGTTGTACTTGGACGGAACAAAAGCAGCAAGGGGGGAAACAATGCAGCACCTCGTCCTCTGATTGGTGGTGTTTGCTTTCAACGTGCATGTCTTTGTCTCTTGAAGTCATCTATTTAATGAAGCGTGTAACTGCATCATTTTAGAAAAGGAAATCCCTGTGGTCTTCCGTCACTTGGATGTGTGTGCTTGTGCTTTCCCGGTTCATCAGCAAAGATGCTGGTTGGCACGTTGCAGCCACTGCACTTGATCCTTGTGCCAGAAAAAAGGGGGGCCCCCCTTTGCTCGTAGCCAAACGCTGACCTCCATCCACATACGAGGGACAGCCTGAGTTGCACCCTCTCGCAGACGTCTGTTAACAGGCCAGCAACCTCCAAATACACTCACAGACCGAGAGATAAAAGGCCCCGGTAACATGTGCTGCATACACATTCATGCACATTCCAGGACCACTGAGAGCAAGACCCCTCTCATTTCTCTCGGAGGGCTTTTAAAAATTACATTATCCATGAAGGGCCACTTTATCTGCTAATGTCCAAATGAGATTAAAGAGCAGCATCTGGCCGTATTGATTTAGAGCCGCCCCGCTATTGGAATCGTCCGCATGATCCACCTCTTGTATAAAGTTCACTTAAATACACACACACACACACACATGCACGCCAGCAGAAACCACAGGAAGTCTGAGATCACAGCTGACTGGCTTCTTAAATAGAGCGCTATGGTTTGTAAAATGATTCGTCATATCCTCCAGTGGCTCACTGTATTTACAGCAGTAATACAAAGGCAGAGCTTGACAGTATTTTCCACTGGTGAGCTGACGTTTGGCACCAGCAGGCTATACACTCACTTTATCCATGGGTCAGTCTGATGTTAGAAAACAGAGGTGGTTTGTACAGAGTTTGTGGGTTTGGGTGTTTCTGTGTGGGGGAGTGGGGGGGGGGCTCCCTGCTAGCTGCATTGTACTATACAGCCTCACCCAGTTATCTGAGCAGCTATTCTGGTGCTCATAAATAAAGAAGGAGCTCCTGCACTAAGATGCATAGCAGTTTTAAGGAAGTCTTACCAGTCAGTGAGTTTTGACTTCACTTTCATGACAAGACCCCAAATTCAACCATGCTGCAAAGCCACACCAGGCTTAATCAGTTTAATTGTAACATTGAGCGCACAGAGTTACATCCTGTGTCCAGGATCACATTAAGATGAGAGATTTCTCATTTTTGGAGTGTTAAATAGCTATAATATAGGATTTCACATCATATTGTATGAGCAATAGCTTCACATCAAAGTATACCATGACAAAATTTCATGGGAGAATATCATCTGTTGGATGTTTACTGGCATGAAGCTAACTTGGATAAATGAAGAATGCATGGGTGTAGCAACTTTGAAGACAGTTAATGCTGATGTGGTCTTAAAGAGTGGGAACAACATAGATACATTCCTATCAGGAGGGGGGAGGCAGAAATGAATGTAAAGAAAACACCCCACATCAGCCCCACACCACAGGACTCAGAGCAGGACATGCATATAAAACCAGGGAATGTGTGATAGTACATAATGCCAGCGATGACTTGTCAAGTCACCGCTGTTGTGCCACAAATATGAATGCACACATCTGTCCCCTTCGGAGACTGAAGAGCAGACATCCTCCATCCTGACCCTGCAGGAATTTATTAAAGAGAATGACAAACAACAGGAACCAACAAACATGCCACCAAGAAAACCCTCGGTCACTGACAGCAAACACAGATAAAAACAGTCCAGGCAGTGGATGTGAAAGTGACAGTGAGAAACCTGCACGGCAGTGTGTGCTGGAAAATAAAGGGCTGATGTCTTGTATATCTCATGAGAAAGATAAAGCCATCTGCTGAGATATAGTGTGGAATTAAGATCACAGCATTTCACAAGAGACCACAACCTTGGCTCTATTTTATGAGGTCTGTGTGTGGATTAACAGGAATAAACAGTCAATGTTTTCCTGCGCTCGCTCCAAACACACACATGAAGGATGTTTTTCATCTCTCCTCAGACTCCACTGGGCCCTGCGTGGCACTGACCCAGCTGATCCTCTCAAGCACTGATGAACAGACGTAATAAGGGAATGGCATTCCAAACAGTGGCATAGATATCTGTAGCTACAGGACGGGCGTCATCAATAAATCAATGCACATTAGAATATAAAGCTCTCACACGAAGGGAGGCACAAGGAGACAGGGGGGAAAAACACCACAAAACGACAGAGGACGGTGCCAGGATACAGACGCGCCTTGATAAATCTGCTGCGAAGGGTCAGTGAGAGGTGTGAGCCTGGCTGAATGAGTCTTTCCTGCCCTTCTTGGTGTATGGCTATAAATAAGGCTGAATGACCAGCGCTGTCGGCCCTGCACTCAGTGCTAATAGAGTACCTGCTCCTGCTCCGCCACGCTGCTGCCGCTCAGTCTGTGGGGATTTCCTCGGCCATGCTCAGTTGTGCGGAGAGTTGGGAGGGAGACAAAGTACGAGAGAGATCCTGTATATGTCAAGGAGTGTGTATATGTGTGTGTGTGTTGTGGTTTACAGCTGATCGATGTGAGAGGCTTTCCGGAGGAGAGGAGCCCTGCTGGAGGCTCAGCGGGATCCGCAGCCTGTGGTCAAGCTGGACGAAGGGGCAGCTGTGGCAGCAGCAGCAGCAGCAGCGAGGCCATGTGTGCGCACTGCTCGCAAACTCGCTCGGACACACAAACATCAATTCACAAGCACATCCGCTGCATTGGTTTCAACAGACTGGGTGGAAACACGAGACACTTCTTCTATAAAACATTAACGGAGCACAGAGACATGAGAGCCCAGAGACATGAGAGCGCCGTGTCTGCGGGCGCAGTGAGGGCTCTGAATCAGAACGTGTCTCAGCGTGTTTCAGTGTATGAATCACTGCTTTGGAGGCCTGTTGCCTCACAGGGACACGGCCTCTGCTAATAGAGCGATCCATGTGGTCAGCGTGGCTGTCACTATGACTGATTACTGACAATTCAATCTCCCAGAGAAACACAGAGGTGGCTCCTGTCGCGCCTTCACTTTTGCAAATGCTCACTGTGGAGGTTGACGGTGTCCTTGGCAACCATGGAGAGAGGCAAGGGCCCCCCCCCCTCCCTTCAGCCATCCGCAGCTCAGCTGGTGGCGCCGCCGAAATCGAGCGACCTTTTTCACCGTCATTTACATAACGTCATTCTCCTCTCATAACAACCACCAACATAACGTGGACCCTCTGTCACTTGGCCTAAAGGGTTTTCAAGCACTTATCATTACGTTCCAATGCAGAGATGAACCATCGTTTGACTCATAAAGAGGGAGTTGACAGTTACCGTCCCACTAATATGTATCAGCAGGATATGGAGACGTGTCAACGTGCGAATCACGACTCAGAGCGAGAGTGGCACACATGTTGCCACGGTGCCCGGCCTCACTGAATCGCTCAGGATCAGGGTTTTTTTTTTTTTTCGCCCATCGCCTCTATCCGAGTTAAACTGCATGGAGAAGAAGTACAGCCTGAGGGAGAGGGCGCTCCTAACCAGCAGGGAGCTAACAATCGCTTCGTCACGGCAACAACCACGAAAGCATTTAACTTTCTTCGGCGTTTCCCTGGACAGCAACACTTGCTGAGGATGAAATAATTCATTAACGCTCGGTCCACAGTAAGACACTGTGACTACAGAGGCTTGCTGCTAACATATTTAGGTGCTGAGAGCGCAGTGTGCAATGCATGCCAGCTTTTTTTTGTATCACTGACAAATGGAGATTGGGGACATCCTCTTTTATTGCCTCCCAACTCTCCGTCTCTCTTTTTCTCCCTCACAAGCACAGATGCTTGTGAACACACTGAGATTTGTCGGAATGGAAATGGAGCAACGCTTTCTTTTTTCTGTACAAAAAAGCTGAAAGACTGAAAACTGATGGAAAGGAGTTTGTGCAGCTGTGAAAATATAAAGTACGGGCGTGTGAAACGTATGATCCTGGAACAGACGTTGACAGACACGCAGCGGGGATGCAGAGAGGTTCGGCTTGGCTGGCGTCCAACACTTTGGATCAACAAGCTGACCACCTGTGCTCTGACTTCTCCTCACCCCCACCTGCTGATGCTGGTGGAGGAAATGGCCACAGACAGAGCTCTTCCTCCAGAAGGGAGCGCGAGCTGGCTGGGACAAACGTAGCAAAAAAACATCCTGATAAATCATTGCTGGAACCACGTAAAGAGAAGTCATTGATGTTGCGCAGGCTCTCCGTTAGGTAACGCAGATGGGGCAGGGATTGATTGGTGCTGCTCTAATCCTTTGCCATTTAAGTTTGGTGATTGCTACAGAGACTGGCGCCACTTCTTCAGAGACGCAGTTAGTGTGCTGCAGTTGATCACAACATTACAGACTACGAAAAACACTGAATACACCCCGACAGCTTCACCATTGCAGATGCTAATTATGCGTTTTCAGACGAAAAGAACATGAAATTGGAAAACCCCAAAGTCTCATTTTTCAGGGAGTGAAAATGATTTAACCAAATTGTGAACGGTCACATGACCACAGCCACTTTTAACACAGTGATTGGTGTACTCCAGGCTCCACTGAGTTCACTGTCAGAATAAAGGCAGAAAGTCAGCAGGAACATGATAACTTCTGCCCCACAACTCTTAAAAACCTAGTAATTATGAGCTACGAGGCAAAGGAAATAAAGGCAAAATAAAACTTGGAAAGAAGCTGTCAGCAGGTTGCACATATGGTTCTGTATCCGCAGGTCAGGCTCGTCTTAAATTACAGAGGTTCAGTTGGAAAGGGTCAAGCTGAGAGAGAGATGCTCAATACAGTCCTGTCTTCAGCCTCTGGCAATACAGTTCTCAGGAAACACACAATTTGTGCTAAATGTACACATCTGATATCACAAGTCCAAAAAGGGTATGGCTAAATGAGGCGTGACCTGCTGCCGACAGGGGAATCAAGCGTTTCAGTTTTTCGTTGAGGCGTCCACGTCCGATGCAGGTTGCGCTCGGCCCTGCAGGGCTGGCAAACCGACAGGCACAGTAAAGCTGGGGTAAAAGTAAACACAAGGCAGACTGTGACTGTCAGCGCGGCGGCTTAATTACTGTCTGCATCTCTCCAGCGAGTGCTATTTCCTGACGTTCATCCCCGCAAGAAATCCTCTGCTACACAAGGAGCGTTCCTCACTTTTTATGTGCTTGGTAATCCCTGTAATACACGGAGTGTAAATTGTAATCCAGGCTGAAAGGCACCTAAAGAGTGTCACTTCCTTATTCTGACACACAAGGATTATTTTTTTTTTACTTTATTCACTTGTAATGCAGGTATAATAGAAAAGGGTAAAATGTTGCACTCAGGTGAGTTCATGGAAGGTGGATCCTCGTGTTGAAAGGAGAAATCCAGTAATATTCATGGTGCGTTTCAGCACAGTGTGTGGATTAATAAACAACTTGACACTCCCACTAGTTACGCAGTGCCTTTATCCCCCCCTACAATGATCAACCAGGGACTGGGAACACATGGCAACATATATGTCGTCCTTAAACTACCCACGACCCTGACAAAGTGACCGGCCAAGGCGCTCACAGACAGCAGGTGTCTCTTTCTCGTTTCTCATCTATTGTCTGAACAACCGTCTCCGGCAGCTGTGTTGTGAGTGACAACAAAATCCTGTTTGTGGGCGCGTTGTGTAATCAGCACACAGGCCTTGCTGACCATGTGACACGGCTGGGGGGCACTGAGGGAGATGAGACGGGAGGTTTGAATTCAACACCACCAACATTAAATTTTTAGCATTTCAATGGGGTCGTCACCAGATTCAGGTGCCCCACGTATTGATATCTCATTTCAAATCCATTGGCTACGGTCATGACCTTTTCCTACGTAGTTTATTCCTCTCAACTCAATTTTTTCCTCATATTCTGTGCTACTACTGGGTTTCAAAAAGTTCAAACAAGCCCTCCTGTCTTTTTTTCTCAACACCTGGCATACAGACAGTTATTTATAGTAAGAGGAAACACCTGATGCCCACTCTCTTACACTTCCCACCTGTTTGACCTTCGCATGCTTGCCTACGACATTGCCATCCATCATGGGGAGCCTGAGCGGCGCTACACCTGCAGCTACGTCACCGTGATTGATCTGCTTGATGATGATGGATCAAGCCAGGTCCAGACGGGGACAGCTTTTGGGAGACAAACGGGCAAAATACAGAGACACGCACCCTGACAATAAAGGAGGTGGTAAGCCGGACACTGAGTCAGAGCGGAAGGTCACGATAATAGTGCTGTAATACCTTTATTAAAACCTGTTTGTAATGTGATGTCTTAATGAGCTAATAATAACACCGCATATTAAGGCATTAATTGAAAAATAGCCATGGCTGGTATATAGCTTCAGTGCTCCAAGTTGAGTAAGCGACAAACTACTAAGCTAGCATGAATGTAGTTTCAGCTCAGTTACTTTCAATGTAACGCGTCGGGAATGGCCTCGTTCCCCGATATTTCGCTACTACCTCGATTTTACCCCGGTCGGTACAAAACGTTGAGCACCAAACGAGTACTGCCGACACTTGTAACGCGACGTTACGGGGAGAACCAGCGCCGGTCGGGGGGGGGCACACGGACGGTGTGTCGCATCACTAAGGAGACACACGGCAGCGGCATAGAAACCAACTCAATTCAATTCAGCTGCAGTTTATTTTTCGGACCGAGCCGCCTGTTTAGCCCGCCGGCTCTCTCCCGCTGTTTAACATGTGGTCCTCTCCGGTCACACCGACGCACCGCTTCGTTGCTTTAACTCCGAACAGCGTCCGACGCGACAGCCGAAGGGGGACCGTAAAGACAGCGACACGAACAGGTTGGCTGATCCGGCGAGCAGTGAGATAATCTCTCCTGTGGCATCGGGCACATCTGTAAGTGCTACATGGAAAATTTGCTACGGCAGGGAAAAAATGCGGATTTTCGACTCACCTCGTCGGTGAAATAGATATCCCGTGAGTTCCGGTGGACTCCTGGCTGGGTTCGGAGTTGGATATCGTCGGTTAAATCTGTATTTACGTGTGTAATTCACGGTGCTCCTGTCCGCTGCTGCTTCCTCTGCTTCAACTAGTATTTCGCTGTGACTCGGGGCGGAACTACACGCTGCGGCGCAAGCAGCGCGGAGGAGCCAATAGGAGGAGGCGCTGCGGCCCACAGACAGGAGGAGGAGCAGTAGCGAGGAGCGAGGAGCTCTCACTCCGCTCCCAAATCCGGAGCACACGCGGCGAGACCGAAGACCGCCGGGAGCAACACGGTTTGAGCCTCACTGCGCTCCGGCAGCCAAACGTAACAAGGTCCTCAGTTTGGAGGCGAAGCAGCTGATGCTTGACAGTGAACGGCCAGTTTTGACCAAACTAAGTCTTAGGAGACGTCTTTTTTTCTTTGCTTTTCGACATCAATTTCTATCCTAAAATCGATTAAATCTATACAAAATCGTTAAAGAAACCCTGCCTTTAAAGTTCTTCGTGCATTACATTTTTGTCCTGCCGTCTCCACATGTTCTGGGCTCAAAATTTGGAGATTAACCGATTACAATCCCATCAAATTTCTATTTTCCAATCTGATTATGTAACCACCCAAATCGGCTATGCCAATAAAAAAAACTTATTACATCAAAGTATGCACGCAATCCTCTTCCCCTCGTTTCCCCCCAACTTGGTATTTGCAGTCTCAGTCATTCACACTCCTCCAGTGTTGTTGCCCCATGAGGAGCTCATGTTTCAGCTCATGGTCCCTCTCCATCAGCAGAGACGCAGGATTTCTGCAGTTCAGAAGACATCAAGGCTTCAGCCTGAATACATCGCTGGCCCCAGTTTCAATCTGGTTGTGTAAGTGCGCAGATCAGCCCTGAATAAAGCAGGTTACATCAAAGCCTGAGTGATGCAACTTTTGACTTCGTGAGTAAACAGGAAGAGCAGAGAAATTCAAAGACGAGGTGTTTATAGTGATTAATAACAAGGATAGTTTATTTATGTAACAGGAATTCTGTTTGCATTGTCTTGACATTTTCCCTGCTTCTAAGCCAGACACTTACAGTACAGTAGCATACAATATCTGTATTTGGAACATTGTGGATAAAGAAGAACACATTTTAATAATGACATATTTACAAACAATCAAAATACTGTAAATAAACATGAACACAAGAAACATGAAATAAGGAAGGAAAATTGATGAATACGGTTTTCTAATTCATATCTGTCACCGACACAAGATGCAGGGGTGGAGAAGAGGAGGAAGAAGAGACAAGTCCACACAACAGTTTTCAGTGAATCAAGTTCAAGTGCTACAGCGACAACAATGCCAAGAGTAAATCAAAGTAAGGGCTACGGGAACCGACCAACACAAAGAACCGAATCGAAGTGATACACGCATGAGCGGACTGTTAGGAGAGAAGTGCTTCAGCTCAGGAGCAAACTGCGATCACGTTTTCTTATCGACTTGGAGGCTGAAAATAAGACGTCTTTGATGGCGGACGAGAATAACTTCACAGTGTAGGAACAAACAATCCCTCGAGTAGGTCAGAAACTGAAACGTCCTGTGGCAGCTGCGTGCACTGATCACGTCTGTCCACGTTTACAGCGTGAATCTGAACACAGTATGGAAGGAGACATAAATAAAACTCAACCTTGGGACGACGACAACAAAAAAAAAAGACAAATTGAAAATGTGTTCAAAGTTCTATTGCAAAGAGTTTAGGTTCAGAAACTCGATTGCAACTTGATTATAAAGCTTCTGCATGTAAAGCACTGAGAGAGACTGGGTGACCTTAAGCAGGAGCTCAGACAAAAGGCATTCAATAGGTTTAGAGTTGCATGGGAACCACAGATGAATAATCTGGTCCGAAGGAGTTTCTCCTGCATTTACGAGGTTACTTTTTGTGTTTAATCCTGATTTAGGATGCTCCCTTTCCACACGTGTTCATATAAATGTACTTACACGACACTTGGCTAGCTGCAGCATCGGATTCCACCAAGCAGAACCTTTTAACGAGGAGAAACAGCAGCAGAGGTCGGGTCGGACTCAAAGTGCTGAGCCATCTAAGCCTTGGACTTGCATTAATATTGGTATCTTTGCAGCCAGAGACCAGCGGAGCCTCCGCCACTGCACCGTTTCTGCACGCTGGGTGCCCACTGAGCCCGCTGCTGTTCTCTGGCGCCCTCATGTGGAGCTGTACAGGGCGATCTGCTGCACCTTGCCCAGCTGTGTCAGCAGCCGTTTCATGCGGTGTTTGAGCTGAGGGAGACGGGCCAGAGGCTCGGGGGGCTCCAGCTCCCCGGTGTAGTCCAGCCAGCTCTCCAGCACTGTCGGGGACAACGACAAGACGATCACAGGATTGGAGGTTGGTTTGTTGCTACACATGAGTGCAGACATGACTAACATCACATGAAAACTTTGTTTTAAGATGGGAGCTGGTACTCTGCATCTTCTCGATACAACTCTGCTTCAGTGTTTCAGGAATTTATACAGTGACAATATTTTTCAGTTTTGACTCGTCACATTTGTGATGAAGGGCAGGAGTGATCGACTCTAGTCCTTACCGTCCACTTCCCTCTCGATGGAGTCCATCCTGTGTGAGACCTCGTCCTGCATGGCGTCGATGTGATCCAGCAGGTTGACCTGCCACTGCTGATGCTGTGTGCTGCGGTCTGCCGAGTCTTCAACGTCTCTCTCACTCTCTTCTTTGTCTTCGGTGCGAGTCCCAGAGCCACCAAATGAAGCCTGAAGATTAGTGCAAAATTAGACAGCATGCAGATAACTTTCGACTTCACCTTTTAACCTAGTTATCCATTTTTTCCCAATCAAATAATCAGACAAAAGTCCTGTGTGAGGAACAGCTAGATGAGAAATGGTGTATACGTCGGTACACCAAGTCCAACCTTGGAATTGAGGCTTGCAGATTTGGGCTTGTCTGTCTCTAGCAGGCTGATGTAGCGCTGCTCCCGCTCCAGCAGCTCCTCTGTACTTCTCATGCTGTCCTCCAGCTCAGAGCCCTGTCGGGTCTCCACCACCAGGCGCTGCTCTACCGCCGGGTAATAGGCCCGTGGCTTCTGGTAACAGTGTTCACTGGTTATGTAAGAGTCCTGGAAGGACGGGAAGGGGGAAGAGGAGCAGGACGAGGACGAGGTGGCAGCTGTAGCCGCCCGGCTCAGCTTCTCCAGCGCGTTGGACATTAGAATCTCTCCTCGGCTCATGTCCTCGTCGGGAGTCATGGGGGAAGGAGCGGCGTTGCTGCTGCGACACGACTCGGAGCTGATCCGTGACCGCTCCAGGTGCTTCCAGGGCTGCCGCCACAGCTGCAGGTCCGGGTGGATGCTGCTCCTGAACAGCCAGAAGAACGAGAAAATGAGAACCAAACAGCCAAGCTCCATAAATTCTAACATTCGCACAGTATGAGAACAGGCTCACAGGCGTGTGGGACACATCAGGTTTCTATGCACTCACTGTAAGACGCTCATTTTGAGCTGCAGCCCGTTGAGGATCTCCACCACGTGGTGCACATCCCCCAGCAGCTGGTGGGTGGTGGTGATCTTCTTGGCATTTTGGTGGGAGTAGTTGTCTTCCAGGAAGGAGAGGCCATACATGTGCCCATTACTCAACCACTCACGGTCGTACCAGTAGCGCAGGCTCTGCCTCTGACCTAAGAGCACAAGGATTCAAGGTGTATTGAGGCACGTTCCTTTGAAACGAAATGAAGTGGTCACAATGTGCAAAGACACACATATCTCTCACTAGTAGTGTTCTGTTTCAATCAGTGTGCAAGGTCATAACACTTAAAATGGAAATCAAACCCGAATCCAACCCAATTCCTGGAGACATTAATTGTCCACATACAAACACAGAAAGCCTTCATGCACCAGCCTGCCACAAACGCTGTCCTACAACTCACGATTTTTTTCCACATCAAGTGTTTCACTTGTTCCAATCCTGCACAGCAATCCTCTCCTCCACTTTGGCACACTCAGATGGTTCAGTGCTGCTGCCCCCCCCCCATCAGCTAAAAACAGCACTGCACTCTCATGCAGCTCTTTACTAACACATTTAGGGTGAACACAGTCTCCACTGGCCAGTACACTGTCATTCTTAATACTGCTGAAAACAATGGTCCACAGTGTGTGTGTCAGAGGACGTTATTTACAGTTCCACTTTAGTTGAATTATGGGAAATTGCAATCTGCCGCAGAAAGACTGTGAAGTTCCACAATTTTAGGGAGTCGAGGCACAAATCGATGTTCATCTCATCTCTGCTGGTATTATTTCTGGAATCACTTCCATTTCTGTGCTTGTAATACAAAACATAGTCCACTGAAATCAGCAGGAACTGCTTCGCTCTAATCGTAGCAAAGGAAAAACATTCAGATGTATAAAAATATTTGATCTGGATCCAAATCAGTGCACAAAAAACACCTAAAATACTAGTTGAGACGACTCCCAACCCTCAAGGTTATTGAGCCCCTGAATCATGATCACGGGATAGAAACAAACTGTGTGGAAAACCATTTCAAATGCTGTTGCAAACCCACAGCTTGTGATCGCTTCAAATGATTACAAGTGTCTGTATTGTGTTCAAGTGGGCAAACCTGGAGGAGAGAAGCACTCCCAAATTAAATGAGCCAGTCACATCACCTTGTCTCGTTATAAAAACTGTGCTGGCTGTGAGGAGCTGTTCTATATGTTGGCAGCATTCATTACTGGAGCTGCCCCTGTGAGCAGGTCTGACATGCATTTGTTGTGTTGTACAAGAAAATGAAGGGAAAAGCTCATCAAAATGCAACTGGAGTTCAACCAGTGATTAGATCCAACATAAAGAATAGGATCAAAGATTCACTTTCTGAAATTATAAGCGATAATCACAGTTATTTATTTGGTATACACAGAATGCAAGGTTTCCCTCTTTTGGTCAAAAAAAAAACCATCTTAAAACTTCTTTGAGTTCATTTTAAATGTGTGTCGTATCTATAGTGTTAAAACATATTAGCCTCACACAATGGAACTTGGTTTGATATCAACCAAAGGGAAAAACACACCATCCCGATGTAACTGTTACCAGTATTACGGTAAACCGCGGTGAAATTGTACGTGATAACGATTACCGGTTATGTTTAACTTAATGACCGTTATCGCAGTCAATTACAGGGATGTGTAATAACAGCCTCATTCAAGTCTCATGTGTGTTTCGGGTGAACACATCGCTTGTAACTTGGGCATCGTAATGTAAGCGTGGCAGAAAGTACAGACAGCACACAGGACATTTACCAGCCCACTAAAAAAGGACACAATCGAGGTCTGGGCACAAGATTTTGCTTAATATTTTAGTATGACAAGAAAATCACAAGATTTTAGTAAAATTATGTGTTTTTTTGGACATTGGCACAGCAATTAGAAAAACCGCGATTATATCATAAACTGTGATAATTCGGTCACTGTGATCGAGATGCCAAATTCTCCATACTGTTACATCCTGATTCGTGACCTGTGTTTCTCACCTGGTGGGTCTCTGCAGATGTAGCAGGTGTATCTGTCTGGGACATTGTCCTCCAACAACCCCATGCAGGTCCCATGCTGCCAGCACAAACAGTCTTCACACTGACAAAACAACAAGCCTGGTTTACTATTGTGCAATCGCAGGATTTGCCGCTTGACATGACGACTCAGAACAACGCACAACCGACCACACACAGCACACCTGGATCATGAAGTCGTTCTCTTCCTCCACCTCACAGATGCACCGGACGATCTCCTGCTCGTTGGTGTCCACGGCACCCGAGTCCACGCTCAGCGGCGGCGTAGTCACGTCCAAATCTACATCAAAGTCATCGTCGCTCCACCCGCAGCTGTCAGTGGACCAGTCACTGATGCTGTCCTCGTCTACAGTCAAGGAAAATGGCATGCATGTGGTTTTTTGTTTGACTTGTTCAGCGATGTGTGATTATTAATCAGGTGATTTTCCTACTCATCAACACCACAGAAGGTGTTCCTTGGCATGAATTTCAAAGAATGAATGTGGATTATGTGATGAAGCAAGCCATAGCAGTAAGGAGCAGCCCTGGATTCAATCAACCATGGGGGACAAATTTGGTCTGCTGTGAATACGCAGCACATGTGAAACACACCCACCAAAAAAATGGCAACATGATCGATTGAATCCAAACAGAACAGAGAAACGACAGGAGAGGAAGCAATCGACAGTCACACACAGAAAAACTTAAAGGCACACACACACGCACACACACAGTCATAGAGATACCCACCATCCACATGTATCTGCTCTGAGTAGCTGTTTCCAGGCCTGCAGGGGTAGGCCTCGGGCTTGTGATTGTGTGAGGGGGGTGTTTTGAGTGGCAAAGTCAATTTTGACTGAAGACCCAATACTGAGATGTCAATATTCTCCTCACTACCTGTGTAGTCTGTTAATACAGGGAAGGGGGGGAAGCAGATGTAGAACAAAAATGTCAACTTTGGAGATGCTCCACAACAGCCCATCAGGAGGTGACAACAAATTGACAACACACATTATGGACAAGTTATTTGCTCTTGAAACAGTCGGGGACATGGAAGTTCATTGAGATGAGGTCTGTGAACTGTGTGAAACAACTGATTTGTGACTGATGCCCTACTGTTAAATAAATGTGTGTACATGCCAAACACACGGGTGAACGCCAGCATGGCATACCAGCAGTGTAGGGTTTGGGTTTGTGTCGATGCCACACTTTAACCTGGCTGATTACCATGAGTTCTCTCACATACCAGAAGAGAGACAGGCTATGACTGACGGACAGAAATCAACTGGAGCTTTTTGATTGGCAAAATGGAGAAACAGAGGCCAGCAACAAACGTGACACTTCTCCCACACACAGCGGCTCAGCCACCACACCAACAGGAGTGAATGGAGGACTTTATGCTTCTTGCAGGCTCGCCGTTTCCACAATGTGACAGTGAGCGCGCATGCAGAGCAGCAGGAATGTGACGCAGCCCTTGGCCAGGGTGACCCCTTCTTACCAGACTTGGCCTTCTTTTTCTTCTTCTTCTTCTTTAGTTTAATGCGAAGGAAGTCCTTTTGTTTTGGCTTGTCTCTCAGTTTGTCTTTGACCGACCCTGGGGATCATGTACACACAGTCAGTACATTTACATGCAGCTTGGGGAGAGTACTGGCTGAGCTGGGCTGAAATGTGACTGGATCATTGTTTGACTACATAATGCAACTCAAGTCAAACTACTGCTGCATGTATCAACTGGAGTTGCACCTGGTGTTCTGTGCCTCTTTGTCATTTATTAAAGGTGCACCTTTGTTCTATATCACACTGACCAATGTCAAAGCCGCTCTTGTCCGAGTCCTTGTCCTGCAGCTGGCATCCATTCCTGTCCAACTGGTTCTCCTTACTCTTCTCCCTCAGCAGCGCCCTCTGCTGATGGCCCTGAGTGTTGACTACAGGCGGGGCTGACGTGCGCCTGCCTGCAGTCTTCACCTCACTGCGGGAAGCCGCGGCAGCTCCGACTGTGTCTGAGAGAAATCAAAGGACAGATATGAACTCAGTGGCCTCACACTGAAGCAAGCATGAAAAAGCACAAGGCATTTCACAGCTGCGGAAAATTTTCATCATGAAAAATCTGTATTTTTCTCAATCCAGGGACCAAAAGTTTAATTTCTTTAAGAGTGAGAATGGTGGAAATTTCTTTCCCATCAATTTATGAATCGTTGCAGGTGGAGCGTAACAGTATTTCAACCTGGATTTGTAGTTGAGTGCTTATTGACAAGAGCTGAATGTATCACTGCAAACCAGACGGCTCTTCCTGTGCCAGTTCCTCTGAAATAAAAAGTGAAACAGGAGTGCCGCTCACGCATGGAGG
Source organism: Malacoctenus tetranemus (assembly GCA_032274765.1). Lineage (NCBI taxonomy): Eukaryota > Metazoa > Chordata > Actinopteri > Blenniiformes > Labrisomidae > Malacoctenus > Malacoctenus tetranemus. The sequence continues at coordinate 4,124,649 of JAUESF010000070.1, read as the reverse complement.
CTGAGATGGTTCGTCTCCTCTTCGTGCCGTCCAGGCCGGTCGCAGCGGGCTGCTTGTCAGAGGCTCTGGTCTGGACACTCCTGGTGGGGCTGCGCTCGCTCTCTGGGGGCTGCTCCTCGCCATGATAATATTTCATGTGGTAATGCAGCAGCTTGGCTTTCCGGAATGACTTTGTGCAGCCGGGAGCGCTGCACTTGAACGGGTTGTGGTCCAGGTTGATGGACAGGACGGGAGGAGGTTGGTTTTTGATGACTCTGTACACTAAAATGTGAAAAACAGCAACATTAGGAGGATGTGAAGGCAGTGGATGAATGTTAGAGGATGCATTACTAACAACATGTGGAGGTGTACTCACATGGTTCCCTGCTGAATCGGTTGGGGTTGTGAAAACCCTGCTTCCTCACCGCTGCAGCACATCAGAGGTTTATTAGCTCTTACGCACATGTACACATGCATCCATCACTTCAAGCATCCAAACAACCCTGCAGATCTAATGACATCTCTGATGACTGACTTCACCAACACTTACGTTTCACAGGTTGGGGAGGCGGCGCGTCCGCTGCAGGTTGGGAGGTTTCTGATTGGACGGTGGGTTTCTGCTCCACGTCTCCATTGGATTCTGCGGTTGTCATAGTGACAGGCACGAGCTCTGTCTGCGATGACGTCTGAGTGGGCAACTCAGTGTATGGCTTGGTTGACTCCGTGTATGGCTTTGTTCCACTCTGGTCAGTCGCCACCTCTTCCTTCTTCACCTCTCCATTCAGGTGACACGTGGCCGCGTCGTCTCCCTCCACCTTCACGCCATTTACGCCTCCTGTCCCCATCTCTCCATCGCTGAGCTTGTTTTGATCGGCCCGTTCTGATGCTTCCGTCTCCTGCTTGATGGCAGGTGAAGCCTCCAGCTCACCGTTTGCCTTCTTGCTTTTCTCGTTCACCATCCCCTCTTCGTGCTCCTCGTCCTCGCTGTTGCTGTCCTCCTCCTGGTCAGAGGTGCTGCGGCGAGCTCGCTTGTTTTTGGGGCCTCCGTTCTCCTGAGGCCTTCTGTCCCTGCGGTTTGGGACCCGCCTGACCATGTTCCTCTCAGAGGACCGGGCTCTCCCTCCTCCGACACTACCTCTCTGTCACAAACAGAAAGAGGAAGTAGGAAACCAACAGTTGAAGTGGCAACAACAGCAAAATGGACAAGAGCCACATGACAAAGAAGATGAGACACAATGCGGAAGATTATGAATAGTTGTTGCTCACTTCTTTACTATAAGGCTTCACATGCATCCCCTTCACAGTTTGAATGACACCATCATAAAACCTGACGGTATAGGACGCTGAGGAGAGAAAAAAAGAATAATTAATGCTGAAAAATACAAGCCTTGAAGCTGATCAGTTCAGTTTGGATGCAAAGTGCCACGTTCCTGTATGTTGCCAACATAAACTCACCATCCTTGTTGACTGAAATGACCTTAGCGGGATAGAAACGGCAGTCGGACCAGCTGGCGAGGACCCTGTCATTCACACGAAAGCCCTGCAGAGAGTGACATTCGATCCAGAACATACCACAAGAACACCGTCATATTCACACGGCAAGTAGAGCTGTGAACAAAACCAACACATCTCTATTACAATAACGAGGGCGAAAGAACATTTGGCCCCCGCAGGAGGAGCAACACTAGCATAGTTAGCTTACAGGCAGAGAACCGTCGTCGTTCAGGCCCTGCCGTCTCAGTTGAATCCTCTCTACGGGTCTCAGGTAGGGACTTGTCCAATCAAACCACTCGTCATAACGATGGCTCCACTGCCGGTAATGGATCAACACCTTCTCATCGTCGTAGTCAATCTTCTCTATGTTGGCAGCATACCTACATGAGGAGATTCAATACGCTGTGACCAGGAAGGAAGACAGAACACGATCGCTACTCATTTACGAGTCAAATCTTTCTCTAAAACGTGTGATGGGGGTGACAAGTTGATAGAAATGATTTAAGCCCAATAAAGTGAATCACAATGATGAATCATGAGGCGGTGATTTATTTGTGGGATGGAGCAGCGGAGGCAGAGTGGGGCGTTGTAGCATGTCTGTAATGTAGTTAATGAATGCACAAACAGTGAGGGTACAACGTTTAAGTAACGGCTGGAAAAAAAGATGTAAACACCAGGAGGAAGCTAAATGACACACTGCTAACGTGGTGAGGCCTCACTCCTCCACGCAGCTCCTCTGTTGGAGGAGCTCTCAACCTGCTCACATCCAACACCATCTAACCTCGTATATCTGACGCAGCATCTTGAAGGAATTCATGAGCAAATTAAAAAAACTTTACGAAACACTCCTTCTCCTTCCAAACAATCAATTAGATTTTCTTGAGTCGATAAACAAAAGGTAGTTAAAATGGTAAAATATTTGAAGGAGTTTTATCCTCCTACACTCAGGAGACTCCTGCAACTCACCAACAAGGGAAGCAGGGAGAGGACTCTGCCATAAAAGCTCAGGGAGGCCCATTCAAAATGGCCACTCGCATGATTTCGCTGTGTATGCAAAGGTGGACTCACGGTTCGTGAGATATTTTTAAACAATGACTTTTTCTAGAGTGTCAGAGTAAACTTCAAAAGTCACGGGTGGCGATTGTCGGCGCTTCATGACCAATCCATGTCAGAGTTGAGTTCGTTGGACTCTTGAGAGCACACACCCATGAACTGGCTGTTGTTTACCAGCAGAGGAGCCGTGACGCAGTGAGACAGCCTTACAGCTTCCTTTACTCCCTCCAAACTCTAGCTGACCCCGGCGTATAGAGGACTCGCTGTGCGAGGACGAGGGGAGTGAACGGGAACATGGATGGAGAGGAATGAGCGAGGCCATGACTCACCAGTTTTTGAGGCTGTCTCTGGCCTCGAGCTGAGCTCCCACCTCAAATGTTATCCCTCTTCTGTTAGGGGGCACCTTACTCATACTGCCCACATCAAGGCTCTCTTCCTGTACACACACACAGATACACAGATTAGCCAGTGAACACACTGATAATAGTACAACTAAACTAATGTGACCTTGGTTACGCAGAGACACATTAGTTTGAAAACAAGAAAAAACTGTACGTGTGACATTTAAAGCCATCACAATATTTGTTATCAGTTTTGTGTCCGAGGTCATTGACAATGACTAATTCTCCAGGAGGCAGCGAGGAAGCAACACAAAGGCTAAAACTGAGCAGCACTTTGAATAAAATCAGATAAGAAGTAAGACACCCCCTAATGCAGAGCAATAATGCTGTTCAGGCTGGAAAAGATGTTACCATTACAACAGTACACACACTACAGGCTAGACTACATGTGTGGTAACATGATGCAGCACTCTGCTGCAGATAATGGAAACTGGCATATTAAGGTGAGCCATGCCCCCCAAATGGTGGTGAATATGTAGCCTGGACCAGATGTTCAGCAGCCACTAATGTTGGTGTGAGACTCTGGAGATGATCTCCAACAGCTTCCTATGACCGAGAGGCGTCAAAACCAGGATTCACTTGTGTTTTATCGAAGTGGGAATGGTGAGATGGACCGAGAATGACAGGATCCCCGAGCATCCTTCACCCACCCTTACAGCAGGCAGACAGGCAGGCAGTGATGCAGCAAGCTAATTCAGCTCAAATAGCGGCAGAATCCGCCTCAACTCGGGCTCCATGACCAAATAAACACAGACCAGCTCCTCTGATACATCCCTCTGTTCAAATTACGAGCTTAATCGGCAAAGATCGTCATGTTAGCGTCGTTCGAGTAAAAAGTCTTCATCATCATCCTCCCCATCCCGGCGCTTCTTTGTCATGCATGCGGTCAGGAGACATGCTGATCTACCGGGGAGGGTGACCACGGGCCGAAACGGATCATTTTCAAAGATGACGGCGTCTTACTGTGGCCCGGGGTGCCGGTGATTCGGTTCATCGTAGCGAGGAGACGGTCTGGAGCTACCGGCTCTCGGTGCAGCCTACAAACCGGATATCTTCACACTACGCGGCCCACGTGTTTGCTGGTCAGCCGATTACGCGCAGAGACACAATGGGGGACAATGCCACAGCCCGCCGGGACTGCGCGCTACTGCGGGGGAACTACTGACACGATGTTGACGATCAAACAAAATCACATATAAATAAATGCAAACATTCAGAAAACGCAGAAATGAAAGCGGTTGGTTTGACGGCCTGCACAAAACGCCAGACAGGCAGCAGCAGCAGCGGCGGCGGCGCTGGCAGGATGAG
>JAUESF010000070.1:4102061-4112455 GCA_032274765.1 Malacoctenus tetranemus | reverse complement strand
TGAAAGAAGCAACGACTCAGCAGAGCCATTTTTACCTTCTTCCTCGTCCGTGTTCTGTTTTCGCTTCTTTCGGGACTTGGAGTTCTTCTTCATCTTCAGATCTTGTTGATCCAGTATGAACTGAGTCACTATGAAGCAGAAGAAAAAGCAAAGGTCAGATTCCTGGTGTGCAGCGACATGAACTCTGGGACAAGAGAGAGGGGGGGGATTAGGAAAAAACACTGTGAATGCTCCGAGTGACAGATTACGTTTCAAACCCACAAAAAAAGTGGAACGGAAGGTAAAAATTTGTGTCGTATTACTGTGATTAAAAACTGAAACTGAGGTTACAGCAGAAAGAAAGGTGACCCACCGTCTTGCTCGGTCTGAGACTCACATTTCTTGTCGCTGGTGGGCTCCGTGTGTCTCTGAATGTAGCCCTCCAGGTAGCAGCGGAACTTGGGCGACGGGGCAAAGAAGGCCAAGCTGACGGCCATCAGCTCCCAGCCGGCCGCCAGGCTCCGCGGGCTGGAGTTGCCCGTGGTCTGCCTCACCAGCTGCACGTACAGCTCGTCCCGCAGGCCCGGCATGTCCCAGCACTTGGTGACGATGAGGAGGGCGCTGTGCCGGCGGTCCAGGCGCGACGGCCTGTCGCCCATGTAGGCCTGCACCAGCTTGAACATCTCGCACGCCTCCTTCCGCACGGCGCGGTTGCTGGTGACCAGCATGGGCTTCTTGATCGACCCGCGGTTCCAGGACAGCATGTTGGCGATGGACACGCGCCGCCGGAACAGTCCTTGGGTGTGCATGTTGAGGTGCTTGCTGGCCCAGTCCTCCATGCCCATGTCGGGGGGCGGGGGCTGCCGCAGGGTGGCGTAGGAGAGCTGGTAGGCAGATCCTCCGGCTCTGCCTCCAGCCCCGTCGCCTCCCTCTCGGCTGTCGTGGTTGGTGGGGCGGTGGGGGCCCAGCGAGGCGGTCCGGCCGTCCACCATGCCTTTCTTCCTGCTCTCCAGCTGAGCTTGAAGCTCGAGGGTGCCCGCCTGCAGGAGAACAATAAGTGGACATGAGACAGTGAAGAGCAAGGAGGGCGGGTGGAGATGCACGGGGAGGGGGGGGGGGTGAGGCGGGAGTGCAGCAGATGTACAAATCTGTGTGAGCACAGCTGCAGTTTCCAGCGTGTCCCACTGAGCGCTGGGCTGCTGCACTCCTACTACTCTACTACTACACTTCGACTCGCTCCACTCCGCAGTGCCTGAACTCGACGGGGGGGGGGGACTGTTGCAAAATTGGCACGTTCATTCCTCGCCGCGAGAAGAGAGTTGTAACCCTGGCTTCAGCAGCAGGTGAACACATAACGACACAACAAGCTCCACGAACTTGTACCAAAGCTCACCGTTCCCCACCGCCCCTCTCTGCAAAAACCCTGCTGTACACAGGAGCTCCCTGAGGTGGAGTTTATGACTGCAAAGAGGCAGAGCAGAGAGCCAGTAACCCCGGTATGCTCCGCAGACAGCCAGCAACAACAGGCAGAGTCGAAGCTCCGGCGCACGAACGGAACATTAAACGCATCAACATGTCTCCTCAGTCAAACCCCGGAGTAATATGGAAGTGACGAGTGCCAGACCGACTGGACTTTAGATTTAGGGTCCCCCCCCGATCAAATGGAGCAGAGCTGAGGTTTTGGCTTCACAGAGAGTCGGCACGGTGGAGAAAAAATGAATGGTTCCTTTCTTTTTTTTAAAAAAAGGAGGTCAGCTGTTCAAGATCAAACGCTGCGCCTCCGTAGATCACATGTGTAACCAGGCAATGAGACATATGCTGTACAACTCCCACTCAAATTAAACCACTTGAAAAGATAGTTGACAGATGCAGCAGCATGCGGTGCTAATTTGGTCACGCTATAGATTTGGGGCACAACAGTGTCACAGTGGAAAACGCTCATAAAAAATAAAAAAAGTCGGGAGAAAAACGGTCGGGGTTTCAATGGCTCCTTTGAAAAAGTTAGTTTCAAAGTTCTTTCAGCCAGAACAGAACATCCACGTCTGGAAAACACGGCCCCGACATGGCCAACGATAATCTGCGAGTGTGTGTGTGAGTGTGTGTGTGTGTGAGTGATATAACAGCAGGTCTGCAGAACATTCCAGGACAGACTTAGGGGGCCCGCTCGCTGCTCCTTGGCTGCCGTCTGACGTGCTGCATCAACATCGGCACCGGTGAGCCTCGGTACCAGCCTTGCCACCCCTCCCTCCCGCTCACTGCCAGGCCTCAGCCATATGGGCCGCAGCGGTCCTCCTTCCTGACCAAAGGAAGCCATGTCCTGAATCTTTCTGGCCTGGCATGGGCCCCAGATGCCCGTGCACGGAGCTGGCATATGACTTTATAGTACCTGCGGTGCGAGGCAGATGGATGGTTGGTAAGAGGATGACAGCTATTGCTGGGACCGCGGCCATCACGGGCAGCCTTGTTCGGCTCGCCTAATGCTGACATTTAGGCAGGCAGGCCTGGAATGTACGAGGCATTACCGCAAAACGTGTTCCCTTCAAAGAGGCCGATTAGCCTCCCTGTTTTTATCCCCGAGCATCAAGCGATCATTACGACGCTGGAGCGGTGGAGTGGGATGGATTCTGAACCCGGAACGACGCGAGTCTGTCGCAAGGCGAGATTCGAAGATTAGAATGGCAGATTACTGAGCTGGCTCCGTGTGGTGCTTCCTACATACGTGATTTGAGAAGTCCATCAACTCCTTCAACCTCGACTGCGCCCACTCTTTGTGAACATTTCCATGCTCCATTTGACCACACTGCTATGTCAACATATGACTAAATCTGTTGGCTGTTATGGTTTTTTTAAGCTCTCACTTGTTCCTATAGTTGAGAGTAATGTTTGTAATCAGCCAAACAATCTGCCCACCGCGCCACTCGCAGCTCTCCGAGGACTACAAACACTTAGCAATGCAAAAAAATACAGCAGCATGAGATGTAGGCGCTTAACGCCAGCACGGCTGTGCCTCATTTGACAGCGAGACTGAATTCTTTTCTAATCTGACGGTGAATCTGTAGAGATAGCAGGCATCAGAGCTCTGCCAGACCAAACAAACGCTTAATCCAAGCAAACCTGCTGAGGTAAACAGTCCTCACAAAAAACGTGCACGGCTGAGCTCTTAATCAGACGGGAAAGCAGCAAAATATTGGCTAAGCTAAAAAGCACCATCTTTCTGTCTATTCTATTTCATAAACAACAATTTGAATTCTCTGTTTGATTTCAGTTCTCTCATGTAGACCTGAGGGGGGGGGGGTGGTTACCTGTGAGGGCGGTCCTGGGGTGTCTGGCGACGACAGGCTGGCCTGACTGTTCAGACTCATCTCCAGGGTGTCCACCTTCTCATAGGTCCTTTTTTGCCTCCCTGGGATCTCCAAGGGCGTCAGGGCAGGGTTGCCGTAGTTACCCGCCCCTTTGACTGACCGCGGAGCGCCGGCGAGGTCCTCCCGGGACGCGCATCTGCCCGCCGAGCCTGCTCCCCCTCCTCCGTACCACCGGAGGGAGTCGGCAGGGGAGCGGGTCCGAGGCACGACGATCCTCTCGCCCATGTCCGGGTCCAGCCCCGCTCTCATCTCCCTCATGGTGTTGGAGCGACTCACTACTTCCCGCATCTCCGCCATCAGTCTCTCGTTGAGGGCGCACAGCTCGCCGCTGCTGCCTACCGAGCCCGGCCGGCCTCCCGCGCCTCCCCCGGCTCCCACCCTCCTCCTGCTCTTCCTCCTCAGGCTCGGAGACGGGCCGGTGGAGTAACCGGAGTCTTGATAGTTGGCCGTGGCCTGCGGGGTGGACGAGGGGAAGTCCTGCGAGGCCTGGCTGCTCTGCCTGCTGTGCCGCGCGTCCATGGCCCGCTGCACGGTGGCTTCCAGGACCCGCCAGCTCTGCTTCTTGTCCAGTGAACTTGGACCCGGATTGCCCGGCTCTCTGTCCCTCATCTGGCCTCGAGTCTGTTGGGGGATGGCCAAGGGATGGGTTTGAGGCTGGGGATGCTGCTGCTGTGGCTGGATGGGGACGGGTTCCTGCCTGGAGGTCGGGGAAGAGGCCCGCGTGGAGACCGGGGAGCCGGACAGGTGCCCTTGCTTGGGGTCCACGTTGATCATGTGCTTGATGCACTCCAAGCCAGCTGGGCTGTAGTCAGAGGCGGAGGGGTTCCTCCTGTGTCTGGACCCGGGAAGCGAGGACCCCGGGTGCTGGAGGTGTCGCGGCTTCTGGAGACTCTGAGTGGGTGTCGAGCGAGACAGAGGCTGTCCGTTGTAGAGGTGCGCCCCCTCCACCTCCATGTCTGTCGGGGGCTCGTCGTAAATGGGACTGTCTGAAACGGGCTCGTCGTAGATGGGGGCGGTGCAGCCGTACTGAGGGGAGATGGGGCGCGGCGTGCTGGTCTGCGACCTCTGAAGGAGCGGACTGGGGTGGCTGCTGTCGGAGGTCACCAGACAAAAGCTGCCGTTGCTGGCTTTCCTCAGGTGGTGGGCCTGACGGCTGTCGCCTGACATTTTGCCAGAGGGGGCAGTTTTATATCCCTGGGTGGAACTCAAGTGTCCTCCTTGGGCCTTGCTGCAGGAGGGGTGCAGGGTGAAGGTGTTGGCTTTGCTGATGGCACTGTGGTGGAGGTGCTGCTGCTGCTGCAACGCTGCACTGGGCTGGTTACGGCTCATGCTGTTCACCTTCACCAACATGGCGGCCTTCGATCCTGGCACAGGCTGCCATCTTTGAGCGGCATCCCTGAGAGAGAGAGAGAGAGAGAGAGAGAGAGGGAGAGGGAGAGAGAGAAAAAGAACACAAGCAGGGTGAAAATTGGCTCCATTTCAAGCATTTAGGTCTGATTAAATGCCAAAAAGTCAACAGACAGGACCGTCATCACGCACAATCAAACAAAGGCACGAAGCCATTGGCTCCGTTTCATCCATTCTGAATGCTTATGGAAGAAAAAAAACGCTGGGAAAAAAAAATCAGCTGCAATCCACACATTCCTTTCCAAACATTTTACTGACCTCTGAACACTTCACTCCATTTTTAGCCTGCTTGTCATAATAAGCCCAGTCAAAACTGGGAGACAAAAAACGCTCTGTGTGTTCTGCAAACCCGCTGAAAATACGGAGAGACTGAACACAACGCATCTTAGTGAAGGCGCCTCATTGATCTGTCCGTGACCTGCGAGACAGAATTCACGGGAACAAAGTGGTTTATATGTGACCTTTATCCAACTCAGTCTCATAGCTGTTTATATCTATTATTCAAACGGTACAGCAAACTTTATAATCAGTTTTCCTACCAAATCCTCTTACAGTAGGAATCACAGTATTAGCACCATTCATTACATAGAAGTGGGGACTTGTGCTAACTACATTTGGCTCAGAGTCGGTCCAAACACAGTTTATGGCTGGACAGTAAGAAAACACTAAGCAGCATTTACTTGGAGAAAAGAGCTTCTATTATGTTAAATGGAGAGGGAGTGTTGCAGCATTTCAGGACACAATTACAGTAATTTGACTGAGGAGAGAAAATGTTGCTTACTCCATGACAAACATCTTTTATCCTGCCTTTATCCTCATTGTGTAACAACTTTTTTAGCTTGAGGAGTGTGTCTAAAAACTAAGTTCTCGTGAAACAAACGCGCAAAACTTTTTAAACTTTTCTTGAGCCTGAAAAGTCTCACTGAGACAATTACACAGCTGTTGCAACACTCTTAGGTAGAAATATCACTTTATATAATTTAACCTGTAATCACCTGGCCTCTGGCCCTTTATTTAGGTCACAAAATGACCGCTTTCTACTGTGCAGCAGCAGAATCCTGTGAGAAGAGGCTGATCTGAGGGAAGTCAGGGCTGCACCAGTTCACAGCTGAGATCTTCCCTCAGGTCCAGAGGTTAATTCTCGCCCCTTTTTTTCGCTTGAGCGACCGCGCTAACTTCACAACCGGAGGCCTGCTGCTAATCCCCCACAATGTAAAAACAATCTGCCGTCAATCTGCCGATGCCGCCTGGCAGTGCGGCCCTCCGCTCCGCTCTGCTCTCGCCCCCATAATCTTCCCCTGCAATCAGGAGGTTTCACTCCTCATCTGAACCAAAACGTGCCCTCTCTAAACCAGAGAGGGCGTCTCTACAGCTGCCACCGTCGCACGTACACACGCAGGGACACAGATGGTGGCGAGTCTCAGCGGGACACGTGTGAGGACACTCAGGATACACAACCCCCGGTGCACTTCCTTCGCTTAAGCAAAGGGTCAAACGGGTGAGGCGGTTCGACGGCAGGCAAAGCGGACTTACCTTTCCCTCCCTGCGACCTCTGCTTAGCATTCAGTGGGGTAATTAACCACATCAAAGCTGATCGCCTCATGGCGAGGTAAATCCAAACACAAATGCAGGGCAGCCAGGCACGGCTCGCGGTGGAAGAAGCTTCCCTTTTTTCCAAGAGCACTGGGAATCGGTTGTGAGTTGGGCTGCAACAGCAGGAAGAGGACGCGGAGGGAGGAGAGAGGGAGGCGGAGTGACCCCCCCCCACCCCCCCTTCTTTCCTCCCACGTCTCACTGGAACAATGCAGAAACAATCCCCCTGAGGTCCCCGAGCCAACGGCAAACTTCCTTTACTCCAGCACCAGCATGGCATTCTCTCTCTCAGGACACTATGCAAGCCCCCCCCCCTCACACACACACACCACTCAATGGAGTGAGTCACACCACCTCAGCCGTTTGAATGTAAACAGCCTCTCATCTTCAAACAGTCCCACAGATTCGCCATCCAGGCTGAGCCCGTAAACAGCTGGGTCTCGGCCACCTGGCACAGCACCAGGACAGGCTGCCCCCACCTCTACCCCCCCCCCCCCCAGCCACTGGGAACGCTCCAAAAGCCCCCCCCACTCCACCGAAACCAATCGAGACAGTTTACTGCCCGAACAACACACACAGACACGCTCGCAGACAGACACGTGTGAAGACAAGCTCTGATGGATGGGATAAACCCCACCAAACCACCGCTGTTCGGTTGTGACGAGCAAGTGTGAGTGTGTACGGTTGTGCGGGGCAGTGGTGAGGTGGGAGGTTGGGTTGGGGTGGTGGGGGGGGGCTGAGTTGTAAACATGGGAAACCACTGTTTGTAGTCTTTGAACCTGTGTGTACTTTCTCACTTGGCTCTTGTCAAGCAGGAGGTGATACGAGTGCAACAAAATCCTGCCCCGTCAGCAGCTGACTAACACCTGAGTGTTTCACACCGCTCCGACAAACGCTCACCGTGTAACATCGTCTCATTTAGGTGGGGGGGGGGACGGGACTCATAGCGGACAACCACAATAATCAGATCTGTTCCTGTGACCCACAAGCAAACCGGGTTGCGGCGGTGCCCACTTATCGAACCATTTCTGGGATGCGTGTAATTGCCGACTGTGGGTTCCTGGTGAGTGGGTGGGTGATGTACTTTTACGAGGGCTGACCGTGACACAGAGGTGACCACTTCTTCCTGTCTGACGAATGCTCAGAGAGAGAGGGCTTCCCTGTGCGCAATGCAAACAGGAAATGCCTGATGTGGTGTTCACACGCTGCTCTCAGTGTGCGGGACGGTTCACAGAGAGATTCTATCAAATATCAAACTTTTCAAAAATGGGAAGTTCCCAAACAAAGGACAGGACAGGGTTAAGATAACTACAAGGTTAAAGGTGAACTGACTTCTAGACTGAATCGTTTCTTCTCGTGTTAAAATCTAAACGTTTAATTATAAAGTCTGTTGCTCAGGCATGGTTTTGTTGTTAAACTCACAGAATAAAGTATCAATACTTAGTTGGGACTTTCTGGATCAGTTTCAGAGAATAAATGCTGTTTTAAAGTAGAAACCAACTGGTGCTTTCAGAAACCAATGGCTTTTTTCCCCCACTTGTACCAACCCGACTCGTCTCTGCTGTTTGGGTCGGTTGTTTTGAATTTCTTTTGTTTTTCACATCTCACATCAGCCTTGGAGGAGTCGTCATAGCAACATGCCCCTAAACTCACATGACGTCAGCTGCATGCGATACAACCAAGTCACAACAATAGCAGACACAGAGACCACCCCCCCTGATCCCAGAGAGGCCTATTTAGCCTCCACAGTGACAATAACACAACTAGAATATAGTTTTACGACATGTATGAAACCTGAAGTTGCATTTTTAAAAAGTTAGATATTTTACAAACCACAGAATTGTTTTCCTCCACATTTTAACAGACAGTTTAACGAGCACTGTCAGCAGTGAAAGCAAACAGATGTTTTTGCATGCAAACGGCTTCTTTCTGACCGACTCAGGGTCACTAGCGAGGACCACCGTCTAAACTACCCAATAAACACTTGATCTCCTGCAGTAAAAAAGTGGCAGGCAGGTGAAATATTAGACGCTTCACTTAGTTGGGAATAGAGAAAGTGGTGTTTGTGTCAAGACATTTAAAGCGATTGCTTTAAAACGTAGCATGAAAATATAATTTCCAACTGAGAGGCTGAGGAGCGACAGGTTGCAGACCCCCTGGTCCACAGTGTCCCCCCCCCTCCCCCAACACTGACACCAGCAGGGAGCGCGCTGTGACGATCCCCTCCATCGCTTCGAGGCCAGCGGCCAAGTCCAACAGTATGGCCGTACAGTGTCTTAAATCTCCGCTCAAAGCCTGTAATCCCGTTACGCAGCTAGAACAACACTGTCGTATCAGTAAACCTCGGTCAACAAAACAAAAGTGTGATTACAAACTGTAAACCGAGAACAGACGAGGCGGCACAATGGTGAGAAACTACGACGGGCGAGTTCGGGCTCATGTGGGAGGAGGACGTTTTTTTGGTGGTGGCGGCGGTCGTTTCGGCGCGGAGGGAGGAACGAGGGAGCGAGGCAGACAACAGAGGACGGTCCGAGGACGTGTAAATGAGAAGGCGTGGGGGATTAGTCGTGGGAGAGTGCAGCCCGGGAATGAGCGCGAAGCTTGGAATTCCTCGGGGCTCATTCAGGGGGGCCTTTGTGGCTCGCGGGGAGGGATGGGGGGGGGGCAACCTCACACAATGTGGAGCTACGCCATCGCCACGGAGACGCCTCCGTCAATGACAGCAATGGAGATCAAGGAAGGGGAGGAGGGGGGAGGCCCTGCTCCCATCCCTAACTGCCAGAATCAACCGTGCAAATGGACTGTTGCATCACGGCGAACAGGCCCAGACTCCAGTCTAACCACAATGAAAGCTGTTTAGAAAGGGTGTGTTGCCTCCTGGCCGTCGCCCCGTCAGGTGCAGGTTGAATGTAGACTGAAGGAGGGATTATACACAGTGATCCATCACGAGCAGGTAAAGAGAAAGAATCAGCACTGGGTGTGGAAAAGTCCTGCTTACACCTTCTCACTTTCTACCATTTCTCAGACTGTGACTGAAGTCACACAAACGTATTGTACGCTCACAAACACACACACACGCACAAACCCAGTCCTTCAGAGCCTGGAGCAGGCATGTGAGACCACGAAATATAGAAATGTGAAATGAAACAAAGTTAGCTGCCCTTTTGAAAGCAAGTGGATAATCCAATCGGCTTCACAGGCCACAAATCAACTTAACGGTCAGCAAGATTCAATTAGTCGGAGCAACGTACAGAGTTCCCTCACAGTTTTTTGGGAGTTTTTTCTCAGTAATCCACTAAAATTCAAGTAAAGGAGGGCTGCTGCTGTCAGCACATGTTCCGTCTCTTTCCCTTCCTGCCTGGATTCACGGCTGTTGGAAAAGCCATCAGCTGAGTCATTGGAGCGGATGGAGATATGGATTTGGAGGTTCTTAAATATACCTCCTGGGAATAGCCGGTTCTGAAAACAGCGGTTATTATTAACATTGGCTGGACAGGAAGAGGAAATGAGGTCGCCCAGGCCGTGCTTCTGCTACAAAAACACCTCAGAGCGACCACCAATGGGATCGCTGCGATACGCGTGGAGGAAGGAAACCGAGAGGACAAAGACGATTCGTAAAAGACAATGAAGCGCCTATTCTGCCAACTCTCCAAGTCGATTTGTCCTCACGCTTCAGCCTGCCATAAAAAAGAAAGCCAAACCCGGGCTTGATCTGAGGCCGGGAGCTGCCCAGTTCCTGTAAGACACCTCCAGAGAGGCAGCTGTCCCACAACAGCTGAACTGACGCACCTCCCTCCTCTGAGCCGACGTGTCTGCCAGCTGTGTCTGCGGCTCCCGCGGCCCGACTCTAGAGAGGAGTGCCGGGCCGGGTCAGAGGACAGCCGCTGGGATTGTTCTGAAGAGACAGGATGAGGCCAAACCCAAGTGGATTCCAGCGAGAGCCGCCTCTGGAATTTGAAAGTGTATCTGCAGCTCTTGTTTCACGAGGACAGGTCCAATTATAGCACAGTGACTGGATGACATGATTACAACTGCAGCCTCCTTTTACTCCAC
>JAUESF010000070.1:4060386-4081781 GCA_032274765.1 Malacoctenus tetranemus | reverse complement strand
CAGAAACTGGCTATTTTGGGACAGGGGGTCAGTGGTGGTGGTGAGGAAGGGAGGGGTGAGAGTGGAAAACGAGGGATTTTATTAGACAGTTAAAAATATTGTTTTCACCATATCTGTTCAGGAAAACAGAGCCGGACACAAAAAGATCTGTTCCAAAACACTGCAGGCTCCATCTTACAGCCGACAGCGAGCGGCGCCACAGACAGCCGAGGTGTCTCTGCTCGCTTCAGACCGACACGTTGTGATTTTCCCCTCCAGTGGCTGTGTTGTTTAAATAGCAACCACACTCGTTCCCATCGGAGCGCCTGTGGATGTTTTTAAATGAGGTGTAGTCAGGCACATTGTTGTCGGAGCATTGTGCCACTGGCCAACAACAATGTGTTTTTCAGTCAATCAAGCAATATTTCTTTTTGTTTTCGGCTGCATCGTGACAGTAAAGTGCCTTTCTCTACAGCAGGTGCATCATACAAGTACAAACTCATTTGCCATGGGATCACACAACACTACATGTCCAACAACATATTCACTGCTCAGCCAAACCACTGTGACCATCTGCCTAACATGGTGTGTTTTCCTTTAAGTACTGGAAGTTGTGGGATGGGACATCCTCTGCTAATCTGTCCAGCACTTCTGACAGATTAAACCAAGTTTCCCAGATAAGCTACAGACTCCCAACCAGCCATCAGGTACATGAAATGTACAGAAAACATGAAGGACGAGCTCAGCTTCTTCCATTATGCACCTAAGTTCTGATCCACATTCCCAACACAGAAAGTAAAGTACTGTGCATCCTCTAAGGATGACAGAGAATGTCTCCAGAGCCACAGCCTGTCTGCTAGATGGACCACACAGGCCAGTCCTTTCCCATGTGCATGGATGAACCTTGGCCCCCAGTGACCCTGGGTCAACCCAACTGCTGTTCCTCCCTTGTACATCACATGCGCTGCAATTCAGAATACGTTCTGTCCCACTCATTGAGCCATCACAATACAGCTTCTTTTAAATCAACATATCTTTTGCTTGAAATTTTCATGTACAATTTTCCATGTAAAATTGGAGATTTTTTGACCAATGTGTTTACTGAGGCCTTCAAAAATGGCTTGTTAAGTTTTATTTTCTCTCCTGACTGGCATATGAGCTTTCTGCCCTCTCCCATTTTTGAATGCGCTGGACTTCAAAGGACCCACTGTGTTTCTACTCATTCTACTGCCATTCCTCACTTGTCCAGAAGGGTGCAGTCTGCCAGTGGTGGTTGTCATGAGTGAAGCAGGTGAGGCCCGGCATGCTACAGGTGTCATTGTTCTGGAGCCTCTTCAGAAACTTGCGCAGCTTCTTCCTGCGTTTCTGCTCCTTCTGCAGCCACTGAGCCTTCTGCTTGGATGGCATTCTGATGACCAGAACACACAACTCAGACAGTGAGGCAGAGCAGGGGAGACAAAGTCATACATTAGGGGGAAATAAATGTCAGCTAATACCTGATTGAATGCATTCGCTCCAGGTTAAACCGGAAAGTGTCTTTATTCTTGAGAATATAGCTGAAAAGAAACAAGTAGTGTGTCACTGCTGATGTACTGGTGTGCTCACTTTCGTCTTTTAATTGCTGTGTCCTCACCTTGGAGTGTTACACTGACATTCTTCTGGGCGCACTTTTTTCAGATGACCTTTGACCTCGCGGAGATTCTTGATTTTAGTCTGCAAAGTTTCGATCTGAACAAAAGAAACAACAACCAGACCATCAGCCAAAGACCACCACCTACTGAGGCTACTGAGCACCTTGAAAACAGGGTGTTTGAATCTGGTGCTGCACCTCGTGCTCAATGTGCAGCTTGTGGTCCTTCCATGCCTGGAGGGACTTATAGAGGCCGCCGTCACACTTCACGGTGTCATTCATGAGGATGGAGCACCTAAAGGAGCAGAAACAACACCGCATGACAGGAAACCCTCCACACATGGTCTTTTTCATTGAAACACCTCCTTCAAGCTGACTTGTGCACTCACCTATAGGTGACTTTAAGAGCAGCAGGAGGTGTGAGTTTGTAGCTGGTCGTGGGTTTGGCAGTGATTCCCATGCCACTGAACTCCTCGGAGTCTTCCTCAGTCCCTGCTTTTCTCCTCTGATCTTTGGTCCAGCTGCTGTTCCTAGATCTGTGCGGCCAGGAGCCCTCCTCCAAGTCTACAGCATAAAGGTCTCCATCCAGCTCAAAGGACACAGAGCGGGCCCAGCGCTTCCTCGACACGGCCTTACTAGATTTCATTTCTACATAAGACGAGACAGAGGAGTCTGAATAGGACACAAAAGGAGGACTTGCTTTGGATTTTGCAGAGCAGAAAATGAAGTGAGCAGAAACCACAAAATTACACAAATCGAAGTCTGTCAATCAAACTTCCCTCCTTCAAGAATACGTGACAGATTTGTGGTTTCAGATTTGAGTGAGGAGCAAGTCACTCGTCTACTTCAGCCCACCACTTGATGGCAGCACTGACACATTGTTTTCATCTCATCAATTCTTCAAAAGCTGGTTATTTTAGCTAAAGATTAATGGCCCTGTGAGCCAGGACTTTGTAGGATATATCAAGGACGTTTCGAAGTAAAGAAGTTTCTTTCCGAGGCAGAAACCAAGCCTATAAATAACCACGAGAACAATAGTCCCTTATGAGTGACAAGAGGAACTCACTCTTCTTGGTAAGCAGCCTCTTCCTCTTCAGCATGGACGGTTTGAATCCAACCTCCTCACAGTTGCAGCCGTCAGAGTTGGGTGTGAGCGACAGCTGGGAGGCACTGCTGGCCATCAGAGCCTGCATACGTGGGGCAAAGAGACTCGCCATGCCCTTGCACTTATACAGCCTCAGCTTGCCAGTCGGGTCCTCCACACACTGCCACTTCTGAAACAAACCACGAGGAAAAAATAACTTACAGTGGAGAGAAGCAGAAGCTTTGACCCCTCCTTAATGAGGTTATGCTTAAATTACGGTACAGAGAACTGCAATGTCTCTGAAGAGCCTTAAAAAATGTAAGACACATTCCAGATCAGCGGTCATAATACTTCCAGGGAGAGGCTTTCTTGCCTTGATTCATATTTTCAACAGGCCAGAAGGCTTTTTACTCGCACAAACATCGATGTATAAAGAGAGACTCTCATGTCGAGCGGATCCTTGAATATTATACTCAGCCAGTTGTAAACCAGACAGCAAATCATCACCATGCATGAACTCCACTCCATTTTGTTCTCCTGAAAATTTAATAAGCTCTTTGTCTCTCTTGGCTCCTGCAGGTCAGGTACCTGTCCTGGCTGCTGGCAGGAGGTCTGGTACTCTGCTTTCTGGCACAGGTCCTTCACCCTCTGGTACTTTGGCAGGAAGTTCTCCTCCTGAGCCATTTCCTTCCCATCAGCTCTCTTGTGCGGAGGCTTACTGAAAACACAGGAGGAGAAAAAAAAGCAAAAAAAAAGCAGGGTTTTTTTTTTAAACTTTGTTTTCAAATCTAAGCAGCCAGAGACAAGAAGTCTGATGCTGCCAGAGGACGATGACTGGAGTCAGAACATCTCCTGCAAAAGGTCACTCAATAAAACATACCCTCTCTCCACCAGGAAAGAATCTCTCCACGTTTTAGCCTTCTTGTTCAGCTGGAACCTGAAGAACAAGCAGGAGGAAATCAGAAACCCTGTCTGACCACTCCGTGATATTTGCCCTGAACAAACACGTTCTTTTTCAAATGCCACGCTTATATGCCAGAGAAAGTGGCGTTATACATTTATATCTATATTCAGGATTTGATTACTTCGAAACCCCCGCAAAAAAATAACCTTTAGCAGGAAATTCAGGCAGGTTGTTATTGACACAGTGCTGGCAAATCCTGCCATTTTGAGCAACATTGTTGCATACTGAAACAGTCGGTGTTCACCTATTGACTGGTCGGTCAGTGTCCAGCAGCTTCAGGATAGACTTGCCGTCCATTTCAGCAGGAATATCAACACCAGCCATGTCCAGCAAGGTTGGTGCCAGGTCAATGTTCAGCACTATGTGAGGATTACTGCAGGGAAAAAGACAAATCTGATTTTTTCTCATTACATAATATCAAAATCCACCTACTCGTGTGAAAACTATCTGGATCTTTGCAGCTCCATCATTTTCACACACCGTCGCTTGGCAGATTATCGTGCAAACAGAAAAAACAACAGTGCGAGTCACTCACATGGCACCTTGCTCCACATTAGGTCCTCGCACAAAGAAGGGAACACGGATATCAAACTCATAAGGCATCGATTTGCCTTTCACCAGACCAAACTGGCCAATGTGGTAGCCGTGGTCCGAGGTGTAAATGAGGTAGGTGTTGTCCAGCTCACCCGTCTCCACCAGCATGTTGTACACCTACACAAGACACGCCGCATTTAACCGCCACGCAGTGGGGAAAAAGTTAGACTTCATGCTCGATAGCGCAAATCTCTTGTGCCAGTTTCAAGGCAAAATGAATGGAACAATTTACCAACTGTGTCAGTGAATACATTACACAGCCCCCGCCAGAACAAGCACAGATCTCTCAGGACTTGGAGGCTGTCAGATGAAATGTGTGTATGTCTGTGTTTAAGTGCCTCTGTGTGTTTCGATGGTTAAGCATATGTTTGCCTGTCCGCTTGTCTGCCTACCTTCTCCACACTGTCATCCACAGACAGCAGAGTTTGCATCCTCCTTCGCTGGAGCATGTTGGTGAACTGCATGTGGACAGGCTTCATGGGTCCAGTGTAGCGTAAAATCCAGTGCTTGTCCAAGTTTGGGGCATAATTGTAGCTGGGGGTTCTGAAAAAGGCAGAAAAAGCTCAATCACAAAATCACAAAACAAATTCATATTAATAAAGATCTATTTTTTTTGTCACATCGACAGATGTATGGTGTTTCGGTGCATCTAAGCATGCGCTTCCACAGGGATGTTTCTATATTCTAAAGCTGTAAACTGGATTATGGAGAATGTGCCAGAAATGTGTACAGTCACATTGTGCATTCACAGCAACATTCTCTGCCTGGGCTGGTTAATGTCTCCAGTGCATTTCCTTCCAAAGTAGCCAAAAAAGTGTTTATGCAATGCTAAACTGGCGGTTGCATAAACCATGTATAATGCAATGTGTTGCAATCAATAGTCCAGCACACAGCAAGCACAGTTTGATCAATATTTAACTCCGAGCCCTATGGAACTTTAATTATTTGGGAATAAAACCTGTTTAATAGCTAATGAGATCCTGGAGAAAGTATCTTTAACGTTTAAGGTGGATCGATTTGACTTTTAAGAAATGCTAATGTTTCACAGCTTAGTCTGCAATGCCAACTCTAATGTAGTGTGAAGATGGGTCTGTGAGGAACCAAGGTGAGAAGAGGGTTTATCACCAGAGGAGTGCTGGACTTTTACTGCCTCGCTCCCCTGATAAGGACAGAAGGAGATGGAGTGAGAAAAATCGCCAGAGAAGGCGCAGTCTGGAAACATCACCCCAGGGAGAGAAAAATTTATGGAGAAAGAGCAATTAAAAGTTTGCACAAAGACACTGGGGCTGAATTTTCAGAATATTCTGTGTATAAAGCCTGTGTGGCACAGGTTAATGATGCTGGAGGGATTAGATGAAGCAAGAAGAGGCTCGGAGGGGGCTGAAACAGTGGTCTCATTACTGGCCTTGGATGTATCTCCAGGGGCCAATAGTTGGTCTGCTATTAGCTGGCAGCACCAGACAGCCTGGCCAGGAGAATGAGGGGTCAGGCAGACAATAGCTGAAGTGTGGCAACATGTGTGTATGCGGTGCAGTCACGAGCCCAAACCATTACCTGTGCATTAAACATGCATCCTTCATGTCTCTCCTTGATTAAGGCCGACAAAATGGTACAAATTAGCTGGCTCATTACAGGGATAACACTAATGTGAACACATGAGCCAAATAAACTGGAGCAAAGCACTGGCTGTGCAAGGAGAGGGCTCAGCTGCCAGCAGCATACTGCAGGCACACCAAGATGAGATCGAGCCGAGATTATGGAATTTGTGTCATTCTGGGTCAAATGAAAGGGAGCGTGAACGTGTGGATGACTCATATGGCTGTGCAAATAGCTGTGAATGTGAAAACGGAAAAGTGTACCCTTGTACTTTTCATCCTTGCCCCTGAGAGAGCAACTAAGTTTACACCGTAGCGGGGGAAGGTGGATAAAGTGTTTCGGTTCCTAACCACATGCGCATGTTTGTGTTGTGTAACATTCTGAAACTTTTGACAGTATAAAGCGGGGTTGGACATTCCAGGTCATTAAAAGTCACTGCTGTATGTTTTGGTTGCCGTACTCCCCAAATACACGAGTTCAGAGAACGCTACATTGTGAGATGCTGCAGGGAGAATATTAACAAGCTATTTATTACAATCATGTGTACTGGAACAGAGAAGACATTAAATGCCAGTCATCAAGGGGAACAACTGGACTGCACTTATTTCACTCCTTGTATATCTGAGCACCTGTTTTGGCATTTTGAAGCTCACTGCTTTGCTTACATGTGCTGGGATGCGTTGGGGAAGGCAGAGCTGTACTGCGGCGCCGAGTCCTCTGGCCCGTGAGGAGCGACGTGACTCAGCACCATCATGATGGGACGGTGGGGGTACATCCTCTTTGACATACGGAAGTAGTTGATGCTGTCGTTGGTAATGATGTCTGTCAGGTAGTCCTGTGGCGCAAGTAAAGATTTTCTATCAGGCAGCCAGAGTAGGCGTGAAAGAGCAGATGTCAAAGCCTTCAGCAAAGCGCAGGGTCAGTGCTGAATACTACGCCAGAGACTGCACAGTCCTCAAGGAAAAATGCATGTTAACTTAATATCAAGTTATTAAAATGCAGAGATATTCTCACTTCTCTGAGTAAACTGAAAACTCAGTGCTGTACTTTTACTTGCGTTGTGGAGGGAATTATTCTGCAAAGGTAGGCGTGATATATCGCGGATCGACCAGAGAGCATTAATACCTTGGAGTAGTCGCTGCTATGTTTCTCCCGAACTCCATTTCTGCAGAGGGTGTAGTTGTAGAAGCGGGAGTTTTTCACCAAAGCAACCCATTCTTTCCAGCCAGGGGGCACATAAGAGCCGTTGTACTCATTCAGATACTTTCCGAAAAAGGCTGCATGTGGAACATGAGAGCAGTATGTTAATGCACTCCCCGAGTTTCCCTGTGAATCCTCCAACTTGAACCTGCTTCAGTTTGGACTCGGCTGCGCTCACCTGTCCTGTAGCCGGAGTTGTTGAGGTGCACGGCGAACGTGTGGGGTTCATGGTGGGCCTGCCAGGACGGCGAAGAGCAGTTCTCGTTGTTGGTGTACGTGTGGTGGTTGTGCACGTACTTCCCCGTCAGGATGGAGGAGCGGGAGGGGCAGCACATGGGAGTGGTGGAGAAAGCGTTTGTGAAGTGTGTGCCACCCTTCTCCATGACGTGGCGAGTTTTGTTCATGGCCTGCATCGAGCCTGGGAGAGAGCAGGGGGAGTTTATTTGGGAGGACAGGAGAGTGAGGGGAGACCCGAGGGCCAGTGGTGGAAATGAAAGAGACTCAGGGGGATAGGAATAAGTTGGATCAGAGTGAGAGAGAGAAGTTGTCAGGAAAACAGAGGGTGAAGAGTTAGAAATAAAAATATAGAGTATAAAACAATTGGAGGAAAAAGTGTGGGAAATTAGATGAGGAAATAAATCGTTGGAGTAAAGTGTAACCCATTTGGTTTCCTGTGTACAAGAAGCTTTTCAGGGTGATGCTGATTGTTTGGGAAAACAGATGCTTGACCATAAATTCCTGCTTTTCAATGGGAGTCTTCTCACTGGCGATCACAGGAGGACAAAAGATGTCACCGGGGCCATTATGCAGCCACTCCAGCCCAATACGCCGCTTAAGGACTTAAGCGGGTAGGGAGATGGCCAGGGTTTGGCAACCAGACAATGGAAGCCATAGGCCGCCCTCATTTCATGCCAGCGACAGAGAAGTTGGCGAAGAGAGCACATGACTTTGAGTGGGCCAGTTGTTCTGGTGCCAAAAGCCAGCATTAGGTTGACTTTGCCTTGTTAATGCTGTTGGATACACATGGACAGAATATCCCCACCCATGGGACGTTGAGACAAAGCAAAGCCAGAAGCAGATGCATGGTCACATCGTAAACACACACAAAGCCGGGGATTAATGGATGAGAGCGTCTTACCCAGTTCGATGTCCTGATCATCGGTGAGAATGAGGATGATGTTGGGCCTGATGTTGCGGACGTGCCGGTCCCTCTGCAAGCGGGACCGCAGGCGGTACCCGGACAGGTAGCCAGAGCCCTGTGCCACAGGGATGACCCCCACCAGGATGAGATAGAGGAGGAGGAGGGGGAGAGGGGTGGAGACCCCCCGCCCGGCCATCGCGCAATCCCTGCAGTCACCCTCCCAGCTCTCCTTTGAACGCAGTCTGCACTTTTCTTACTCAACCTGGGGAAAAAGCACAGTGGAGCAACCAATAGGAATTAGACACAGAGACACACATGCACATATAGACACACACACACGTCAAAAAATAGCAGATTCAAGCCTTGGCCAGCCATTACAGGGCACTCTTCCATACAAATGCACCCGTTTCAGCTGAGCTCAGCTCGTTAATCAATCATTAATGATGCATTAGAGTGGTGTCATTGGCTGGTTGTAATGATCTCTGGTGATGAGCACATGGCTGCCAAGCTGGGGCTAATGGGCCTGGGCCCAGGGCCAGCTCAGGACTCACCTCCCCCCAGAGGGGGCTAGTGTGGATGTGAGGGATGAGGGGAGGTGGGGTGGGGGCCAGAGGTGAAGGAGAGATGGGATGAGAAAGAGAAAATGTGGTTCGGGGTCAATGAGCAGTGTGACAGAGTGAAGAGAAAGAAGCAGACTCAATAGAAGGGGCCATTGTCAAATCATAGCCAGTAAACGCATCACGCTCACCAGGAGAAAACATTGAAGTAATTGCAAAAAAATGGAGGAAAAATGAATGCAGCAACCTCACCAAGGTCAATGAACAGAACCAGCTGCGAGATTAGCAGAAGATTGGAAATTCTGCTCCCTTTGCATAAGTTTAACACAACAATTAGAGTCAAGTATGTGTGGTAAACAGAGCTTTTTTCTTAATTAATCTCTACAAGCAGTTTGCTAAAATCATACTTCAATCCTATTAGCTGTCTGATAACTCTCCCTCATTAACAATACATCCCCAATGAGTCTGCCATAGCAACTGTTGGCTACCTCCCCCCCCCTGCCAACACACCACAGTACAGCTACCTGACGTCTACTGTGGAACAAAATCTGCAATTATGATGAAACTCCACAGACAATGGCTGTTGGAGCTGTCAGAAACCAAACACAGCACGAGAATCTAAATCTACTGTTTGCAGTTCACTCATGTTCATTACCTGTCAAACTCCAGAGATGCAGCAAGAACCGATTTGATAATTGTGTCACATTGCAAGCAGTATTTACATCTAATTTTAATCAAAAGGTACTGAAGCACATTATGTATGAATGAATCGTTTCTTTTTAATGAGCTACTCTTGTCCTATATTTAGTATTCAATTGATACTTGAGGGCAAAAAGCAAAATACAGAAATGTTGTGGCTAATTTATGATGACACATAATCAGAGCAGCTACACACTCCAGTGACCGTAATCATAAACACAATTTACAAGCGGCAGTGAGCCCACTGAGATGCTCCACTGTCATGGTGAGGTGGTGGTGGGGGGGTATGGCTGCATGTGTGGATGCGTCTGCGAGTCCGTGAGGGGCTTGTGGCCAGAACCGTTCTCCTTTGAAGATGAAGACAATAACAACAACACAACGGCGAGCACTGTCTTCGGGGACCGCAACTCCTCCTTAACAACCGCCTGACTGGAATCCAGCCTGACATGTGGGGATAAGCAGGGACAAACCAACAGATGCACGTGTGTGTCTGGTTTGGATAAGTGTCTCAGCTGTGTGTGCAGATCCAGACTGACACCCCTCAAAAATATTATTCATTACTGAATAAAAAAAGTACTTTACTCTTTTTGTTTCTCCTTATGCAGAGTCGAAGCGGACGATGTAAGTGGGAGCTCTAATACCAAGTCCCCAGCATCTCTCTGCTGTGTGCTGTAGTCCAGATTGTGCTCATTAGGTCTTTCCCATCACACAAACACCCACATGTCCCCTGCCCACCTCCGTGGGCTCACTCTGCGCAGAAAGCGTGCACCGCGAGCGGGTGAACACGTGCACACACTCAGACACAAATCAAACGCACAGCAGCAGCTGTGTTTGCTCTGGTTTCCTACTCCCGGGACATGCGGTGCTTCCCTGGAGGACCGTGCCGACTCTGACCTGGAGCACAATGCTGTTTGAAATAGTCCCTGCTTCTTTCCCGGCCTGCGTCCCTCTTTCATTTCTGGCGAGGGATGAAAACACGGCACAAGCAGAAAGAAGAGAATCAAAAAAAAGGAAGAAAAAAAAACAACCCTGGTGAAGGAACACACACGTTCAATTGGCTCCATCTGCATTCAGCGGTGAATACCTTGTCATTGAAATGGATTCCAGGACATTGGCGGTAAATAAAGAAGGGATTCATTGTGCTGAAATTAGGATCATCCTCCGCCACTGGCTCCTCTTTTGGAGTGATTTGTGGTGAGGAAGGTTCAGTCCTCGCCTTTGATAGTCGTTGTTTATCTGCTCAGAAAAGCTGATGCAGACAAAAGTCATCAGGGGAGACGACCAAATATAGTCCTGACTTACAAGAAAAACATCCACATTGATTTTCCGCGCTAATCTATCAATAGGCGACTATGTAAATGCTGTGTTATTGTCATGCTATGGTGCTGGATATTTCCTGACATTACTCCCATGGGGCCTCCTCCTTCCCTGATACTGAGGACTAATTGGATTTTCAGGCTTTTATCAGCTCCAACTGACACATACAGTTCTTTCTCTCTGGTTTGCTCCCTCCCGCTCTCTTTTATCTACACGTATTGTTTATCTCTCCGGGTGGCAGATGCTACATAAAGCTGCAAAGAAAGGAAAGCAGATAAAAACCATAATGTCCAAACACGCTGAAGCCATTCCACCTTAAAGACATGCGCATGGAAACAGTGGAGGACGAACGGAGAGGCTCGCCCTCAGGCTCCAACAATATGACCGGTGTGAGGGTTTGTATGCACTCATAAAGCCAGGCGAGCCACGTTGTTTGGGTAAGCGGGGGTGATTTTAGAGCTGGTTTTCCTGACAGAGCTCTGCCCACATCAGCTTTTTGCACTAAGTGAACTGCGAGAAGACAGTGCTGATTCAGCCCAATGTGACGGAATGAAAGAGGAAATTTTTGCCATTTAGACAAAAGCACAAGACAACACGAGTAAATATAACTCTCAGCAAAACTCATTAAAAGCTGGGGGCTCGGAGAGGCAGGCGGTGGGAGTAAGCTGGCGGAATATGAGATCATAGAGAATACGCTTCTAAAAGCATGTATACAGAACAAGGATCATCTGAGGTTATACTAATGCCAAGTGATGCCTGGAAGTCAGACAGGAGAGGGAAAAGTTTTGCTCTTCAGTCATTCGCTTGTAAAGAGGCTCGGAGAGACAGCAGCGCTGCATCACCAGATAAAAACTTAATGCTTCCCATCTTTTATTGATAAGGCTGAATTATAAATGGAGTGACAACATAGCCGGCCATGTCACAGCATGGGCGTGATGATAAGACGGTGGCAAGAGTGGAGGGATGAAAACACACACCAGATCGACAGAGAGATACATTATGCTGCCCAGCAACACCCATCTGTACTTTAAGTATCACAGAGCAGGGAGGAAGCAGAGAGGGGACTTGATAAATCTTCCAAAGACTTTGCAGAGGCGTTAATGTACTTTCCCCCCCCTATAAATAAAACACCTTGGGCTTTGAAACAGGCATAAAGTCTGATTCATCCAATCTGCAGCCCCCCGAGAAGGCACAAAACACAGGCAGAATATGAGAAAAACCCAGGAAAAAAATAAAAATCAGACATTTATTACATATCGAAGAAGAACGAGTCATGGCGTACGCTTGCAATTTAATCAGCTGTGTCTTGTAATGCATATAAAATATGGAGGTGTAGCCTACAAGCTCATACTCCTGGATTTCCTATCAGCAATGTTTCTGAGACAGAAAAAGATGGAGAGAAAAAGACGGAGCAAGTGTGAGAAGAGGAGAAAAAAAACCTCTAGGCATGCAGTCTGGAGAGAACAAAGACCAAGTACTTCCATTGCAGATGGATTTTTCCAAAACATAAAAAGTAGACTCACAGACCAAGGCTTCCATATAAAATAGAGCAGAATGAAACAGAATGCGGGAGCAGCAAACCTCCATATCTCCTCTGCGTCGCTCCTGACACAGGAATTCGCCAGCCGCTATATTCTTGTGCTGAACAACATAAAGGAAGTGGCCGGGAGAGTTTAAATAGACACATCCAGGGCTGAATGCGGCCTGGTGCAACACTATCAAGCCAGTCCCTTTGGTCATAATTGAGGCTGGCAGGGCTTTGCTAATGTGCGACTTTGTTCCCACTGGTCGGCCCGGCTCTGAACAGAATGTGCAAAATCTCCAAGGACCCTTGAATTTACCAACAAAAGTTGGTATTCAGATGCTAATCGTGCCACGACATGCATCTATGTGAGAGTAACTTTCTCTCAGGGAAGTTTGTGTGTGCATGTGTGAGTCTTCATGCATGTTTGTGTGAGTGTGCCGGTGGAAGAGGGGGCTGCCATTCGCAATACAGTATGGAATGCTTTTTTCATGATAATAAGAAGCCTGGCTTGGTGGCTGCTCCTCATCTCTGCAGCACACTGGGAAGAATCAGAGTCAGAGCCAGCGTAATTACATTCAAGGCTAATCAATCTGACAAATGACTGAAAAATTATGCCTTCAGAAAGTGTCTGAAAATAACATTTAGGATATTTTCAACAGGGAGAATTAAAGCTGCAGCCACACCTGAGAAGCAAACTAATCCTTGAAGTTGTTGTGTTGGCATGAATAAAATGACATTAGTAACAAATACAGGCTATTATGCCTCAGAATACCTGAGGAACACGATACCAGTTCTCACTCTGCTTTATCTCTATTTATGGCTTCGACACAGTTTGGAACTCAGAATATAAATCTATAAAGCCGAGGGCAGCTGCAGAGTCGGGGGGACGGTTACACAATAACTCAACACGGCCTGGCACTTTAACACTGTTGTCACTTGATGCATTGTTACTACAAAACAAGTTTATGCTGCCAAAAAAGTGCACCGAGATAGAACTTCAGTCATGAAAAATGAGAGAGACGTGCGGTTAGGTTACGGAAATGATTCACAGCCTGGCTGAAGGACGGCACGGCAGGCAGAGAATCGCATGATACGTTTGAGGAAACAACCGCTGCTTCCTCGTGACAAATGGTTTTTTTTGTGGCTGTCAACATTTTTGAACCTTCCCTCCGTCTGCTCTCTGAGCTGTGGAGCCGCGTCTCTGCTGCGTGCCGCCAGCCCGGTTTAGTTCCCTTTCTCGGAGCAGGTACTTTTTCAGGGGAATGTTTCCACTGCACAGTCGATCACTGTGGGTGGTTGCTATGGCAACATGGTGTAAATCCAATGC
Source organism: Malacoctenus tetranemus (assembly GCA_032274765.1). Lineage (NCBI taxonomy): Eukaryota > Metazoa > Chordata > Actinopteri > Blenniiformes > Labrisomidae > Malacoctenus > Malacoctenus tetranemus. The sequence continues at coordinate 4,068,168 of JAUESF010000070.1, read as the reverse complement.
AACATCTTCTTGGACACGGCACACAAACCAAACTGAGGCTTCGATACCCCCTTGATTGACCAGTGTTTGTTTACAGCTTGCTATTTATTCGAGTGTTGCAGCCAAAATGAAAGAGCAGTTTCGCCGTGCAATAAAGACACGGAGAGGATTCAACTGATCTGCTGTTTTCATCTCAACTCTGTGACAGAAAAATAATATGGAGAACAGAGATGATATCCTTTGCTTTGAGTGCTGCTCAGTGTGTTAGAGATTAAAATGGGTTTAACAAGACAATTTCATGTTCAAACCGTGTTTTAGAAGCAGACGTTTCACACTCGTGCTCTAAGTCCTTCAAGAGATTACAATCTTCTTGGAATTAAAAAAAAATATCAAATACTGAAAACTATTAAAAAAACACCCTGTAAAACACAAAAGTTTGAAGTTGTAATATGAAGAATTCTTTATTACTTTTAGAATACGGAGGATCTAACACAGCCCACAGGATGGTGTTAGGACACTGAAAAAACGATCACACTTTTCTTGTGATTTGTATATTGGCATCTCACCAGTTCACTATTTTCCTACTTTGTTACTTCAGACTTAGTGGTACGTCCCAAAACTATGCAGCGAATGGCAGCAATTCCAAAGGTTTACTTCCAACTAGGATGAATATATATAAAAATGTAACAGATTTTCAGACCGTAGTTCCTTTTTGCTCCCAACTAAAGAAAAAAACTTGTCATCGGTTAAAGATGGATGCAGTGTGATGTCACTGGTAGAGCCTCCCTAGAAAATTGAGTGTGGCTGCATGTGGCCCCTGAACTGAAATAAGTTTGACACGCCTGTCTTAAAGCGAAGACCAAAAAGCTCCAGTGTGAGAACACCTAAATTGGTTACTTGGCGCTCTCTGAAACTTTCCCAGTTTGAAAGCAATCAGCTGTATTTTCTTTGACATCTTTCCAGTTACTCATGGTGCTTGGAAAACATACCGGTAGTCTGCAAGTTCATTTTCGATACAAAGAGTAGCAACACGTCCCTGATGTTCAGCAGTGAGCTCTAAAGAAGCAACGTCCCAATATTAATGGCGACACTAGGCACCTGAAAACAGTGAGTCCTCTCCCAGGTCAGCACAGTCTGTCCAAACACTCTGCGTGGATCCGATAACCCCGAAATCATACTCAATAACGCTCCCGCTGCTCTTTGGCTGGAAACGGCGTTGGCACTTTCTTTTGACAAATGTGCCTTTACTTCCTAATAACTAACTTTAATAGTTGAGAATGACGAGCGATAATGTGGAGGCTGATCCCATTCACCGGCAAGATTTAATTTAGATTTCCCTCAGGTTCTGATAAGCTCGGCACTCTGCAGACGTTTTAAGATGACAGTCAGAACCTGCGCAGCAATTTTCTGTTTGAATACACAGCCACAAAAGAGCAGTGGTTAGACGTTAAAAAGAGGAAAATGAGATTTCTGCTGCGATGAAGGGACTGGAGTGTGAAATATTTGTCCCTGCACTTACAGTTCAACTGGTTGCCTTCGAAATTTGTGATTCTCCTCTTGTTTATGTGCAATATTCTCCCTTAACCTTTTATACGACGTGGAATGTGCTGCCCAGACAGTGAAGTATGAATGTGTGTAATTTTAGCGCTTAACACCTCATTAATCCTGCAGCGAGGCTGTAGCTCTGAGAAAAGAGGTGACGTTGTGATGCGTTCAGGCTGGCTCTCTCTCCCTCTCTCTCCCTCTCTCGCGCGCGCACACATTCACACATCATGATCAGGCATTTTTCCCCAGCAGCTAAACAAAGCTCGTCCTTGCAAAGAATGTCAATGGATAAGATGGTCACATTAAAGCCAGGTGTACACACAGTGTGGATTTACCTGATTGGTCTGCAGAGAGCCGAGACATCGACAGCTTCTTAACAATTCGGTATGCAGCACTGACGGCAAAGTAAATCAAATTAAGTTGTATAATAAACAAACAAAGTGTTGCATTATGAATGCAAAAACGCAGAGTGACGGGCTGTCCTCAGCAGTCCCCCTCTGACAGTCACGCCATCGTCTTCGAGACTGTCAGAGTTCGGTCCACGCTCAGACGCGGGAAAATCATCCCCACCTCTGCAGCTCCATAATGCACAGTGCCCATTATCTTTTAAATAGTTCCAACGCTCAAGGGAGAAAGTGATGGGATGCTGCCTGAATAGTTTGGTGGAAAACATGAGAGTGGAGGAGAGAGGTAGGAAGAGAGGGAGACTGTATGATGGTGTCAGTTCAGACAAAAGGCCCAGCCATGATGTGTTCTCGCTGGAGAACAAAGAGGGCTGACAGACTTCCTGGGTTTGCTCCGTCGACTATAAATGCACACACGCACACATATGCATAAACATAGGCAGAGCGACAGACACACAAACACTCCCACACTTTGTGTGTCAGACTTCAGATTTCACTCTCTCCAACAAGGGGACATAAAAGGGGAGAACAACAGTTTGCCTAATTATCTCTGGATGTGGAGGAAATGAACGGCATCATATTGTTATGGTGTTCAAAACCGGCCCGGGCTGCCGTCGATGTCTCCTAAAGGTGTGACAAAGTAACGCGGAGATGTCGCTTGCCGTAATGAGCTCGGACTGCAGTCACACCGCGGATAACGATGTCACCAGCAGCAGCAGAGAAGATGTTCTGCTGACTGACCCAAACGTCTCCCTTTTTACAGCATTTCTCATCAAAAGAGAGCCGGTTCAGAACAATCTTCTGTCCTCTGGAATGCTGCATTCACTGAGAACGCTTCAGTCCATGATTCAGACCACTAGGTGGTACATGCACACGAAACTGAGCTAATGAAAACTGAATTTGAACCTGAATTTTTTGCGAACTACGTCAAACCACCTCCACTGACAGTGCTGTGTCCTTTATAAAACATTGAGCTAAGGGGATACATGCGACAATAGCTCGACTTTAATCGCAATATCTTGATGCGTTCATCAAGCAGCAGATCGTCTAACTTCAGTCGAGCTGAGCTGGTGACGTGCATCTGGTCTTCTCATGCTGCATGTAAACATACTGAATGAAAGCCGTCTTCGTGAGGACTGGGCCTGAAATCCGTCTCAATGTGACGGACGTTTTCCCAGTCATCGACTCTGCGCCTGCTCGCCGTTTCCAGCAGCAACCGGGTGGCATGTAGGGCTAGCGTGGTGGTCTGCAAGCTTTTTTTAGGGAGGGGGGGGGTTTACTTCAGGTCCACCGTAGGGTCACGGCATTTACCCCTCCTTCCCCGCACCCCAGCAGTCGCTCCAAGAGAGCTAAAAGAGAACACGGAGGTGTTGGAGAAAAACACAAACAGAGCCCCGATTGTCTCTGACTTGGGTTCAACCCCCCACTCCCACCCCCCCACCCCCAGCCCCACCTCCAGGGGTTTAAGATTGAGAGAATGAGCAACTGTCAATGGTGTTTTGTAAATACGGAGCCGTTTTCGCTTGGGATGGGTTTATTCAGATGTCTGAGGGAAATGTGCCTGCTTTGCAGTCCGCCCGTGTCCGTGCCTTCCCTGTCCCATTCAGGTCTGGATGGGAAAGCCATTTGTGACGCGTCCGAGAGCACGGCGCAATCGCCAGCTCCTTTGACACAGGGGTTGACAGCTGAAACAAGTGAGCAAGCTGGTGGACAGGGCAGCCCGCTGAGTGATGACTGTTTCTTATTGGCACTTATTGACCACAGGCAAAGCCCTCCTACAGTGTGTCACGTCGCAACTAAATGGATTACAGACAAATCAGCCGGGGCTCATTGTTCCCTCCGACCTAACCGCCTCGCTGAGACCTCGGAGCAGCGGACTGACTTCTGTGTGACATTGTGCGGTTGCTGCAGCGCTGGGGGAATCACACATCACTCAAAACACAATCTACTCCGAGCTGCATCGTCCTCAACTCGGTGAGAGGGGCGATCGGAGGCTCCGCGTGGCCATTTTTTATGGGATATTGCTGTAATTCTTCTAAATAATGATGTCAGTCTGTCGTTTGTAAGCTGCACACGTGTCGGTAAAATTAGATCTGGTTCCAGAGGACTCATAGGTTTTAAGCTGTCATCTGTTGTGTTTTAATTACATGCCATTTCTCTCCCATCATCAAATTAGCACCTGCAGTGGGAACTGCTCCTAATGGCCCTGACTTAATGATGATTACAGACAATATCGGTTTCAACTTTCAGTAAACAACTGCTGCTGAATAAATTACTGACGTGCCCAGATAAATCAATACACTGGCTGGAAGTTACAGTTGAGCTGCTGGAGAAGTAATCACTTCTGTGGACTCGGGACTCTTCGACTCTGCCGATAAACAATGGCTCTTGACAAGTCAAAGAGGCCTTACACAGCGGAGGGATGTGTTACTGAGGGGTGCCAGCAGCCTGCGGGTGCAGCGGGGACCGTCTTATCTGATGTTAAGCACACCCTTGGGGCTTGGAGAGGCAACAAGCGCTTCTTTACTTCTTCACTCCTCCCATTCTCTGTCCTAACCCCCCCTGCTAGCCCCCACCTTCACTGGCTGGCTTTCTCTTGGCCCTTTTGTCAGCGGATTACGGGGGGTTTAGAGACGCACACACAGAGCCTCCCTCCCCTATCGGAACCACACAGGGGGTTAAGACCGGAGCACAGAGGGGAGACCTCCGCACAATGATCTGAATTACAGGGCCTTTCCATGTATGGCCACTTATATTCCCCCCATTTGCTCGACTCTGAAATCACCGCTGAGTGCTATTCAGTGCCTGTGGTTTTCCCAGCAGGAACCTTGGGCCTTATGCCAGAACCCAGATTTCTAAAAAATCTCTCCCCTCCAACACTGTTCTCTGGGTGTGCTGCTGAACCAAAGTCGGAGTGTTTTCTTTCAGTTTAAACACAAACGTGCAACTCTCCGCGTAGTCGTTTGTGCTGCGACGGCAAACAAACGAGCCTCGGGTGAGACCGCAGCTCCGTGTAACTACACAAGCGCGCGCTCACGCACGCAGACACACACACTTACATGCATGCAGCCCACATCATCCCCCCCCACACATTGTGAGAGCGAGTCCTGGCTGTCTCCTCTCCTACAGGTCGGTATCTATCTCTCTCGGCCTCGTCCGTGGGACAGCTGCCCAGACAGCCCATCTGTCTGTCCTGACCTGTGTTTGGGACCATGGGGGGAGCCTAAGTGGCCCACGAAGGGGGTCTCTGGCACGTTGCCCACGCGGTAATGACAGTTAAGCTGCCAGCGGCTTGCCTAACAGCTCTGGAGGTCTCTCTGTGGTGCTACCGTATTGATATTGTATCGGGTTGCAAAGGGCTTGGCAGCCTTTTAATGAGAGCTCAGATTGATCAGGCAGCAGCGGCTCTCTTTACCGTGGATAATGCTTATTGGCTGTCCCCACAGGCCCCGCTGCCCTCCGATTCCTGACCGACCGACGAGAGACGAAGCGAGGCCTTCATACGCCCAAACGCGTGTACACACGTGTGAGAAAGCGTCGATGTCACAGTCAAATCGACAATGAATGTCTCCATTTCTACTTCAGGCATCAAATTGTGTTCCAGAGGACTTTCACATTCCAATGCAGTGAAGTAGTGAAGTAATTAATGGCTCCTTGTGCTTTGGATCCATACGTCTCGTTTTATGTCCAGTCAATAGAGAAAAGGTAGAGGACTGAGTAGCTTGCTTTGTAAAAAGAATCAAACCTGTTGCTTTATTAGCCACATTTACTAGTGATTAGGTTTCTCCTTGGGTAAAGTATTTTTCTAAACTCCAAACATACGCTGTCAGAGCATCGTAGAAGGTCAGGTGACTCCAGTGATGGATTCCGTTCTGCAACAGCTGAAACACAATTAAATGGTAATGGACTCAATCTGTCATCAGAGTCATCAAGTGATAAAATAAAGCACCAGCAGTAAACTTTATAGAGACTCAATACTGCTGCCGAAAAAAAGGACCAGTTGTTGCAGTGAAGAAGATCAAACTGCTGTAATCTCAGTGATTATTCCCCCGAGCTCTTTCCTCACATTTTTAACACACCCAAAAGATTTTTCAGCATAAAGACCATGAAACAACTAACAACAATAAAAAAGAAACATTAGAAGAATAAATCTTAGGGATATTCGAATAAAAATCACACATTTGTGGATACAAACACCAACACCCACTCATTCACACTCCTGGCTGACTGACACTGCCTGGAGAAAGACAGACAGCAAAAATGTCATTCCTTTAAACAGGAGTTTACTGAGGAGTCACTAACTAGACAACAGAGGTACACAAAGGTGGGGGGGGGCGGGGTTTAAGCCACCTGCCTGTCAGTCTCTGCTCGCCCCTCCATCCCTCCTCCTGTTTACCTGTCTCCACAGGCTCATGTCAAGGTCACAGCAGTGGTCTTTGGGACTTGACTGTCTCCTATTAGCCCTCCATTAGGCTCCTGTCAGAAAGGCAGCCAGCTGTCGGCCCCCCTGTTGGTGTGATCATGACCCCCACTCAGCCTCTGCACCCCCACCCCCTGGGAGCTGCAGCGGGGAAGTAACAGGATGGAGGCCGAAATGAAATCCTGCTCGCTGCTCTGAGGGAGAGGACATTGTGATTACTTTTCAGTGGCCTTTACCACTGCAGCAGCCGGGAGACCGTTCTGCCACTGTGCTGCCGATCGGTCACGCTAAGGCGCGGGGTGAAAACCCCCCCCAAATACCGACTGCTAGATTTTCACGGTCGGGAAACGTTCACATTTTGATTATGTCCCCTTCAAAATGCACTCTCCACTCACTACAGCATCACCTGCTGCCCCCCTCTCCCTCCTTTTTTCTCTCCCGCTCACTTCAATTAAACATGAATTAGCAGGGCCTTGATCAAGTTCATCATCCTTTTGTTGTAATTAGTGCTGTGTCAGACCGTGGAGAGCTGCCCCGTCTCACTAATAGAGTAATTACCGCACCGTCAGCCAGCTTTTTGACCTCCACCCCGTGCACCTTCATACCTCTCCTACTGCACCTTCCTCATCATCAGAGATGGAACATAAAGCACCCGACAAGACAGGAGATAAACCCAGCTTTTCAACCATGAAGCCACTAATAGGCACCCATACCCTTTAACTGAGGATCACACTGAGCAAAAAGGTCAATCAGATTCATGAGAAAAGTGCCCGGGATGAATGTCTGCATTTAATGAACATCGGATCGCTGCGAGATCTCTGTTCCACCACCCAACATGTGGAGTAAGAGTAGAATTAAAAATAAACGAGCAGCAAAACGAATTTGTGAGGCACATAAAATGGCCAGTAAATTCAAAGGGTAAGCGGACAAAAGAGGAACAGGGACTCTAAACTGCCTTCATCTGAGAGGGGGAGGCTTTTTTTTTTTTTACGGCTGTAGTGATTCAATTAATTATCCTTGAATCGCAGTTAAGGGAGTGTAAAACACTACCGGCTAAAGACACAAGGCTTCATCCAGAAGCTGCACCTGCTGTCCCGTGCCTCTCACAGGGTGGCCTGTTATGACGGACCTGGTGTCGTCCCGTGTTCGCCGAGCTCCTGCTTGAACACAGCTGTGACCAAGAACGATTAAAGCAATTATGGAAACGGCAGGAAAAGTGGAAGAGGGGGGACGCAACAGTAAAAGAGGGGCATTGTGGGGCTCAGGACGGTGCTCCTTTCAGCACCGTCGCTTCAGATCGCCTAAGTTAGATGAGTGGGTATACAAGTGGGAAGGGAGAGTGTTGTTTCTGTGTTTAATCACACACACGCACACACACACACACACACACACACACACACACACACACACACACACACACACACACACACACAC
>JAUESF010000070.1:3986607-4001336 GCA_032274765.1 Malacoctenus tetranemus | reverse complement strand
AAAAAAAAACGACAGAGACGGAGTAAAGACTGTTTAAATAGAAATTTGTATTTACATCAATATCAACAGAAAATATCTGTAATATACATCCTGTAAAATGACAGCTTATCTTCCCTCCACAAAAAGAAAACCCCAATGACCTCTCGCCTCGTATTTTGTCAAAGCACAAACTTTACAAAGTTCCTTTTTTTCCTGAAGTAACAAAATGTGGACATAAAAATGAAGGTGTTTCCTGAAAAATAGATGAGATATTGATATGTCTTACAAGTGGATTTCATTCCATTCGATCACAGCAAAACAAGCTTCTTTTTTGTGTTGGTATTTTTTATTTCTCCATGTAAAAAGGTTCTGCTGCCGGGTTTCCAGTCCTCTTTGTGCTGCACTGATCGCTTTCCACTGTGGAACAATCCATCCCATGTCCACACAGCGTCCTATGCATTTACAGATCCATGATATGTACCCATTTACCATCAGAATAATATAACATTAAAAAAATGTACACCAGAAACCTCCGAAAAAACTATACACAGATGTGGAAAAATATCTTTGGATTGCGCATGTTGAAGAAGGTAGATTCAGCGAGCGGATAACAGTCAAAAGAACGCGGTGTGATTACACATACTCTCGGGGGGCGGGAGGGGTGTTCCTGCGTTCCCTCCCGACTGAATCGGGGCCACAGATTCAGAGTCCTTTATGGTCTACTCCGCCGTCATAGGCTCCGCCGTCGCCACCAAAAAAACACGCCCGACCACGTCCAAGCTCGACACGGCAGACACAGACGAGTAGAAAGTGTCTTGCTACAAAATAAAGGACTGAACTTTTTTTTTGGACACTTGCATTCAGAGGAGGACAAACAGAGGAGGGAACAGAAACCCAAACCATCCTAAAAGCAATAAAAACAACAAACAAAACCCATCAGTATTGACCTATGGGACACAAAAATACAACCAGGTCTCATACTTTGTGCAAGAATGGGCCTTTAAAAAGCAGGTTTGATATATTTTGTAAAATATGTACAATTCGTATTCACAGACGACATTTGAGACATCTAATACTGCAGTACCGTTTACTTTCAACAGGGGGTTCTGATGCTCAGTTACAGTCTAAAGCATAGAGGCGAGACTTATTGCTCCGATCTGCATAATGTAGTCAACTGTGTGCTTATAGCTTTCCATGACTTCTTAGAAAAATGGTCATAAAAGAGAAAAGCAACCCATTGTTGTGAAGGCATTGAATCTCTAGTAAGGCTGTAATGATGAAGGAATATTGCATCAATCTTTTTTGTTTGTTTTCCTCGGGGTAAAGTGCAGCCACAGCCACATGTACCGTAGTCCTGCTCTGTAGCCTGGCTGCAGCCTCAGGTCAGTCACCTGAACACACAAATACACTGACACACACTCTGCTGTTTCATGTTTGCGTGTGTGTGTACATGGAGGTTGTAAAACCTTATACAAGTGAAATTATTGTTGTCCACGTCCTCGAGGGCAAACAGTGTGTTGTCCTCTGTCACATTTTAGATCCTGGGAACTTCCAAGTGTGAGTGTGTCTTTTTGTGTGCGAGTGTGTCTTTTTTTGTGCGAGTGTGTGTCCAGCTCCTCTTCTGATCCTGCCGGAGGGGTCGGGGCACTGCCACGGGGTCCTCAGCAATACTTCTGCAGATACAAAAACACAGTTAGAGAGGGCACGAGGAGTAAAACCAAAGTTTAAATCACAGTCGAGCCACTGGTGAGAAGTGAACAGTTGGGTTTGATGTTGATCTGTGTCCCATAATGCTCCTAACTTCCTGTGAGTGTGCAAACCACCGACCTGATCAGGTCCCATTGGCATTCTGCCCATTCCCATAGGATTCATCCCCATTTGGCTCTGCATTTGTCCCTGCATCTGGCCCGTGCTGACCCCGCCGACTGGTCCGGGACCACCCATGGAGTTATTCATCATCATGGGTCCAAACTGGCCCTGATTGCCCTGCTGTGGGAACTGCTGCTGGGGGTAGGAGCTGGCAAACAAAATATTTATGTGAGATAATCGGTCGCATCAGGAACACACTCGTACTGTGATGCTACAATGTTGAGCATGGATAACCCGATGGTACACACTTGTTCCGTGGCATCCCGCCCTGCTGCCAGCCTTTCATATCTGCACCCGGGTACATGTGTCCTCCCTGTGGGTTGCCCTGCATCCCAGGCATCATGGTGTTCTGAGGAGGAACTCCCATCCGGCCCTGCATCAAGTTTCCTGGTGAGCTGCTGCTGCCTGGAGCCATGAACGAGGGGTCCCCCTGCTGGTTCATCCCTGCAACACAACAAAAGCAACAAATGGAGCAGTCAAGAGTGCGAAGGTATAACGACACAGGAGGAACTGGATCGGCCATCTGGCTCTGCCTCAGTCCACTCACCATAATTACCTCCATAGTTGAAGCCCTGCTGTCCAGGCTGGTTTAAGGGGGGGCCTCCCATGGGGCCGTCCATGCCGCCTGGTGCCGTGACATTGGGAGGAGGGCTGAAGCCTCCTGCTGCTCCCTGATTCTGCTGTTGCTGCTGCATCAGCATCATCATCCGCTGCCTCCTCATCTGCATGGTCATCATCTCCCTGCTTCGCTGAGCCATCATTTGTGCATTGAGGAAGCCGGGCTGCGGACCAACGTATTGCTTGTTATTCACCCGTCCTTTGGACAAGACAGAAATCACGTGCACATAAAAGTGAACGTGAAGTGCTGCTAACATACCTGACCACTCATCGCTCCAGGCTGCATGCCGGGGCGCATTGCAGGGTTCCCACCGGAAACATTGTCCATTTTCATGCCTTGTCTTGTCTGATTCATGAACTGGCATGAGAAAAAGAGATTAGTCTAACAGGTCGACTGGCCTTTTTTTAATGAAAAGATCCACAAAGCCAATTTATCTCCAACTTATTTTACAAGGAGTTAAAATGCTCTTGTGTGTGTTTGTGTGTGTGCACACGCACTTGCTGTCCTTGCAGTCTTTGCTGGAGCTGCAGTCGGAGAGGTTTGGTGGCAGTCATCATGCGGGGTCTCATATTTGCACGGGGGTTACCCATAGCACCCATGCCTGCCATACCAGGGAAGCCCCCCGTCTGGCCCATCTGATTCATCATTGGGTTGAAGCCTGTGGGGGGTTGGCCTTGCATTGTATTGCCTCCATATCCAGGCTGCATGCCCATGGAAGGGGGCACTGGGGGCCCGGGGTAGCCCTGGCCATACATGGGTTTTTGATCCATATTCATGGATGAGTCCGGCCCTGGGAACGCCTCTGATGGTGGGCACTGGCTGTGACCTTGATCCTGACCCTGCTGGAGACCTTCTGGTCCCTGCGCCTGGCGAAGAAAGAGGGAGCAGAATAAACGGCAACAGAAGTGATTGGGCCAGTTGGCAGCACCTCCAACACAAACGGTTCCAACACTGGTTAAAGGGATCACTTTATTTGCGATGTGTATCGAAGCATGTCGTATACCTGGCCAACAATCTCTGGAATGCCAAGGGCTCTGTCTATCTCCTGCAGCGCAATTACATCCGCAGTGTTGAGCAACGAGTCGAGCTGGTCCAGAAGTGTACGCTCGTCACTTGGGCCCTCACTGCTGGTGAGGGGCCCTAGCAGCTCATCCAGTGGGTGTGCAAACTGGTCCCTGAGTCAACAGACGACACAAAAGACTTTAGATCAAGAATTTAAAGCCACACTCAAGAGAGTCACTGAAATCATTTCTGACCTGCTTGTGTTAGTTTGCGGTCTCTCCATTCCCATAGCAGAGTCTGGCCAGGAGGGAGACTGAGGTGGAGGGCCATGTCCTCTGAACTGGTTCATGCCTATGTTGGTTTCATTCGGACCTACAGAGAGGACGGCAGAAGATCCAAACAGTTGAAGACAAGAGAAGTTCCAAGATAAAATGTGTTGCTTGGACATTCTACCAAAGAGACTTGTCACATACCCATATCCATCAGCTGCTGCTGCAGCATGGACCTGGTGTTTCCAGGTACACTGTTGGAGCGGTTCATCATGGGTCCTCCCATTGGGTTAGAGCGATTCATGCCTGGGTGTCCTTGTCCCGCCACAGGACCCCCACTGGCCCTTGGCATCCCCCATTCACCTGGTCCTGCCATGGGGGGGCGCTGGTGAATACTCATCCCTCTGCCCATTGCTCCTGAACAACACAAACACAACAAATGTCGAATAAGTAGCTGCAAGAACAAGTCAGTCGTGCCGTCTACGTTTTCAGTGAGACTTAGCAGAAATAAAAAGTGTGCGTTACTTGTTGGATTGCCTCTTGGAGGGCATCCCCCCATTCCACCAGGGAAACCATTGGGCACAGCTCCAGGTCGGATTGGAGTATCCATGTTTTCTTGTTTGACCAGTGTGGGACTGGGAAGGCTCCTCCTTGGAGCCATCCCGCCTCCCATCGTGATCTCTCCACCCATTGGCTTGGCATCCATGGACAATGCTCTCTGATAGGCAGCCCGCTGACCGGGATGCATGGGGCCTCTCTCTCCATCTGCAACAGACACAAATGCAATGATTCCCTCTGATTCCTCAACATTTCTATCAGAGTGCACTTATTGATATCCGTTGCCTTACCATGCATACTGTCGGGATTATTTCCCAGTTTGTTTCCTGCTTCTTTTCCAGCTCTGGAGTCAGGTTCAGGGAAGAAGCCAGAGTTTTTTCTTGGAACACCCAGGATGGACTCCAATGTCTCCGTCTGAATCATTGAGACACAAGAATGGTCAAAAAGTTTGACTGCTTAGTTTCTATTCTATTTACCAATGTCAACGCAAAAAGACCTAAAATGACTCCTCACCTCATCAGATGGCTCCAACTTGACTTTGCCGTCCATACAGTGGGGGTCAGAGCTGGTGACTCTCATCCCCTGAGCGCCTCTGCCCTCCAAATCCTCCAGCTTTGGCTTCATGTCACCACCTTCTTTTGAGTCATCTTTATTGAGGAGGTAGTGAAGCAGGGCATGAGGTTTCTCCTTCTTGGGGCTGTGCTGCTCCTGCTTTGACTCAGTTCCCCGAACTCCTCCGGCTGCTGCAGGCCCAGACTCTGGTGCCCCCGAGTCCAAGCTGCTCTTCCCGGTGGCCTCGGCTGTGATGCGCGCCACTTCGTCTGGAGTGTTCCCATTCTGGAGGAGCTTGTGAAGGATCTTGTGCTTTTCCTGCAGGGACTGGTTTGTTAAATGCCCCGTGCCGGCAGAGGAGGACACAGCGCCGTGGTTTCCGCTGGTGGAGGAGGACACTCCTGTTGAGGACGAAGGACTGGTGACACCAGCTGCTCCATCTTTAGCCTCCGGCGTGGAGCCTGGCCCGGCGTTGGGCGTGTGACTGGGTGGTACCAGCTCGTCTGTGGGGGAGGTGAGGAGCTGCAGAAGCTTCTTGTGACACTCGGGGACCCGCCGGTTGGATTCTCCACCAACTTCTCTGCTGGCCTGGCTATCTGGCTTGTCAGGGGGGCCGTCGCCGGTGGGGGTGTGCGGGTGGTGGTGAGCCTGTTGCTCTGCACTGGTGCCGAGTGAGCTGCCAGGGCTTTTGGAGTCTGAATAGGCTGGGAGTCCTGGTTTACAGGGTCCACCTGCAGACTGATTGGTGGAGTTGATGCTCGGGGAGCTGTCAGGCTTGTGAGGAGGAGGGGAGGTGAGTGGGGAGGGCATTGGGTTACCCACTCCCTCACTGATGGCTTGGAGGGCATTCAATGAGCTGCTGGAAAAGGTGGTGCCTCCTCCACCTCCTGAGTTCCCTGTGTGAGTGGAACTCATGGGAGAATTCATACCTGCAGAACAATCAGAGGCAATCCATGAAGTAAATGAAACCATGCAGTTATACTCAGCTAGTTACTGTTCTTGATGTATTGTAGGAAACATTGTCAGAACAAAGTTGGTTTCATACCTCCAGGTGAAAAAGGACTGGCACCAGTCTTGGGACTTCCTCGAACTCTAGGAGACCCCATGACATTGTGCGGAGGGCCGTTGATCCCTGGACTGGCTTGTGGAGGACTGGTCATCCCCATGCCGTACCCTCCTCCACCACCAGGCCCATGAAACTGACCCATCTGCTGCTGATGGTGCTGCTGCTGCTGGTGGTGCTGCTGCTGCTGGTGGTGCTGCTGCTGCTGCTGCTGGTGCTGATGCATGCCATGATGGCCCATCGGATTCATGGTTCCCATTTGGTTCATGGAGTTCATGGGTGAGTTCATGGGATGCATGGAATTCATTTGATTCATCTGACCCATGTTGTTCATCTGATGCATGGTGTTCATCTGATTCATGGGATTCATCTGATGCATGGCATTCATTTGATTCATCTGGTTCATGGGATTCATGCGGTTGCCTCCAGAGTACGGGGGCACTCCTCTCTGCGACATGTTTCCCTGTTCGGCCATGTTGTAGCCTCGGTTCATACCCATCCCTCCACCCGGGCCCATGCTCATTTGTTGGTTGGGGTTGTTGACCCCCATGTTCTGAGGCCTCATCCCACCACCCTGGTTGCCACGGTAACCATTATGCTCCCTTGAAAAAGACAACGAATGGTGAATTAAAAGTTGAGAAAGGTTTAGCAGTAGAGTACTGTGATGCAACTGAACAGGTTTGTACCTTTGTAGCAAGTGAGTGGAGAGGAAGGAGTGTGGCTCATTTGTGTTGGGATTCCTGCAGAGGTCGCTCCTCGTCTGGGCTGTAACTGGAGTGCCATCAGATAGCGAGAATCGGTACAACGGTGTTTCTGCGTGGCCGTTATGGAACGCTGGGAAGAGGAAAAAGAATAGTTGAAGGCAAAACAAACAGGCTTTTTGCCACATGACAAAAACAACGCAGCACCCAATGCAGGAAGTCACGTGTGAACAAACATCATGTGATATCAGTCACAACTGATCGTGAATTTAAAAAAAACAACAAAAAAAACAAGAGTCAGGATTTGATCACTCAACATTTAAGAACAAAGAACACTCAAACACAGTTCAGTAAAAAAGGCCGAATGTCGAGCAATCTGTATAAACTTAATTAGTTTTTAGAAAAGGTCAACTGGAAGATATACCTAAGATTTTATAAACAAACATTGTGATATTTCCAGCCATTTTTGTGCCAACCTTCATTATCTACACCTACAGATAAAATTAATGAGATCAATAAAGTGGATGTTGATCGTGTTTGTTCCTGGAGGCTATCTTTATCACAACTAGAAAAATAACGCCCGACACCATCAAGTTTACATTAGTATATAGTGATTACTGGCAAGAAAGTTAACTTTATTGAAATGGGAACTCTTCAGGACAGATGTCTGAAGCAGAGATTTAAACTTGTACTTTCGTTCTTACACTGACATGATGACGCACTGAGCCACAGCTCAGGCGTGGCTGGAAAACTACTGTAGTTCAGTCCCGTTCTCAATCGGGACCCAGAAAATGATGAATGAGCACCGTGATCATCCAGGTTTCTGTGAACATGATCGATTACGCCCCAGCAAGTTTGATAGGATCATTCACCACCTGCCATGAGTTGTAGTTGGGATTGCCACTACATTATGTTTGACTCTCACATAACAAGTACCATGACCCAAATACCAAACATATATGTGGGATGATGTGTTCCGTTTCATTGTGCCTATGCATGCGTAGCTCTTTAAAAATGCTTAAACTGGTTCTCCTGATACCTGGCAAAACAAGCCACACCTTCTTCACAGCCGGCTTACTCATTAATCAGTGGTTAACCAGTCACAGGTAAAACAAGTTTGCAAGCTAACCTACTGGGGCATTGACTGGTTCATGAAAGATCAAAGGCGTAATGACGGACACCAGGTTTTTCGAGTTTGTGACTGTCAGCACAGGGCAGCTTACCATCCTGATAGTGGCGTTTAAAGGACCACGGCTGTCCTTCACTGCGATGGAGAAACATCTGCATACAGCGTCTGACCAGGTCCTCCCAGCCTGGCCTCATCGTGGTGTGAAGTGAGCTCTGCTGTTCAATTTCAATCAGTTTACCTACAACAGCAGATCCACAATTAGCCTCAAACAAAGTGGCAGTGAAAGTTTTGACAATACACGAGGACAACACCAAAATTCTACAAAAGTGTCGCACAGGGAAACGTGAGGCCAAATTAAAAGGCAGTGGCAGGATCAACTGAAGTGTCTTGAATTGTGAATTCGAAATCGGTAAAGTTGCTTTTATAAAATCCCTGGGAAAATAAATAGTTTGTTTTTCCACAGAAGACAGTAATTGTTGCAAAGACGACAGCAGCAGTTCTGAGTCAGCTGAATCTTCCTGCAGCTCCTTCACAGTCATGAGAATCTGCAGATTTATCTGGAAGCTGTCTTACTTTGTCAGAGCTATTTTAACTTCCGCTTAGGATTTCTTAATGACAATATGGACAGCAGAATTACCAGACCGAATATACTAGGATATCTTTTGACAGCCCTCCTCTTCTGCTTTTTTTTTAACATCAATGAGATTCGTTTTCATATCCGTCTGCAGCTTGGAGGAGCCCATGGTTGTTAAGCATTACAGAACTTTTGAAGTGCCAGACAACGTATCATGGTTTGGAACAAGCTGACACTTCTTGATATGCCTTAAAAGCCTTAATGAGTCCATTAAAGCCAAGAGATACAATCAAGTTGTGAAGCTTTTGACACTTTACTCCTGATAACAAGCCTTTAACATGTGAACAAAGGGCTAATTCTGATGCCAAAGTTTTCGTGCGCCTGTGATAAAGTAAAAACACTTGGGATTGTATTTGTGGCTGCTTGATGCTTACCAGACAGCTCATGACGAGTGCTGAATCTCTCTGTCCTCTCCACTGCAGCAATGCGTCGTGCCACACAGATCATACACGACTGTAAATCTGAAGGGAGACAAAGTGAGTGCAGGTGAGAAAAACCCTGTTTGGTCACAAAGATGCAAGTAAATCACCACTTTGCATCAATACAGAGTAGTTTTTGCTTGTGTTGCCACACCGCTGTGTTTTTCGCCCACCCAATTAAAAAGAAAATTGAAGCTTATAAAAAAGTTTTACCATCTCCCTCCTCCATCATGGCTCGTGGCTGAGTGAGGGCGAAGCACTGCATGGTCTCATAGCGTTGGCCCCCAGGCCTCTCTTCTGACATCCCATGGCTCTGACCATGAACCGAGTTGACCAGCATACGACAGTTGAAGGTGTGGCTCTTTTGGCGAGGTGCATCTCCACCCCAAGGTGCTCCATTTGGAGCTATGCGGGAAGAAAAAGACGACAACAGAACCATGACAGTCAAAACTTTCAGTCAATCTCACACATGAATGTACTGCTTGGCCGTGTGATCCCGCGTGAGTCAGCACTAACAGGCGTATGGCTCCTTCTCTCACCATTAGACTTGGGTAGATTCTTGTGAAACTCCTCCTTGTCGTCATCGTGGATGATGTTGTACACGCTGGTGTTGATCAGCTCCTCCTGCTTGTACTGCAGGTACTGGGTCACGTTGTCTGACACAAACACGATGCTGCCTTCTCTGTTTACCACAAACAGGAAGCCATCCAAGGCCTACAAACAGCAAGGGCAAAGAAATAGGGGGAACCTGAGTGAAAGCTGATCAATACTGTTACATATCCACTACAGTTTCTTTCAACATGTAAAAAGCAAAGCAAAAACAAAACAGAAAAAAACAGCTTGGCTGCTGTCCACCATATGGAACAGCAGCTAATTGGTGTTTGTCTTTTGCCCCCCCCCCCTTCAAGTGATTGTCCTCAGGCTGACCTGTAGAAGCAGTGGTCCCAGATGGTCCTTGTCAATGACCCCTTGACCGGTGGAGGATACATCCGCTTTCTGAACATCGTCGTCACTGCAAGAGCTCTTTCCTGAGAATAGACAAATTTCATTACATATTAGAGAATGATTATTTTTGTTTTATTTGCATGAAAAACCTAATATTCCATTTTTTGAAATTGCTCTATATATTGAATAGACTATTTTTTGATGAATCTATCATTCCAGAGTAAATTCCACCTCAACACAAAGAGTACATTTTTTAACCACCAGATGGCAGCACAAGTCATTGATGCATGGTTAGCATGCCTTTCTATTTTTAAAGTCAGCATGTGTCTGAGGCTTTGTTGGATCCCGCTCTATATGGCAATGCCATTTGTGGTGTGACACAGTGAGCAAGATGAGGAACAGTACGACACTGAAGTTGAAGCAACTTCAATCACAGAAATTGTAAAAGTAAGTGTGTCAAGAAAGTGGTTGAGAACAAAAAATTATGTACATCAAGGATTTGCAAAATAAAGCCGTTTAAAGAGATAGAAAAGGTATTTTAACAAAACAACAAACACAAAAAAGGAAACAAAAACACATAAAGGCCCTGCATCATTCCCATCCTGTAGCTATGGTAACTTGGCTGCTGGACCCACGGTAGCCAGCTGTGACCCTCTGGGCAGATCCCAATGCGATTGCTCTCTTTCTTCCTTGCCCACTTATCGTCACAGATCTAATCCCAACCAAGCAAATAACAGGTGGTGGAAAATATCCGTTTTTGTGTATGAATTGCGTAGAATCGGCAGAATGATTGTAAAATGGCTCAGGGACACGAGCGACTCCCTAGAAGGTCTGATTTCTGAGTCGCCAGTGTCATTACTCTCCCAGAGAGAAGCAGGGTTTGGCACTAACAGATACACACTGTCACCGACAGCCTTGAGCCATGAGCACCAAGGGTTGGTCTCGATTACTGGTGTTCATTTACCCCCAGCGATACAAACAGCCAACCTGGCTGTCGGTGTGAGGCGGCCTGGCCATAAACCAAAAACACCACTTCAACACTGGCATCATCTGTCCTGTAGCACGGTCCTCAATGAGACCAACTATCCACTCTTTTCCCCCCTCCACAAACAAACAGAATAAAACAGATGATGGAAATGAGTGTGTGTTCATGAACAGGGATGTACAGGTGTAATGTGGCACACTGGCGTTACCTTGCTCTTTGATTTGTCTGATTTGCCTCACGGTCTCCTTGAGGATGGCACATTTGTCAGGCTTGACGTTGAAGCTGTCAATGTTAGAGAGGTTGGCAGAGATGAGCTCAGCCAGCTCCTCGATGTACTTGCTCTCCTGTTCCCTCCGACGCTTGTCACACCTGCCGGGGCGCCAAAGGGATTAGAACAAGTTGCCATGACAACCTCACCTTCCCATGCCCCATCCGTATGCAGGCCATACGGATCTCCGATGCCTCGGATATTTTGCTCGCAGCATGCATGTGATTGAACTGGGAAGACTGCGACTGAAGAAAATAACTTGAAAACGGAAGGCCGACTCAAGGAGGACAAAGGAAAAGTGACAACTCACCCTAAACCTGGTGTGTCACATGTGGACAGTTTACGCTTGCGGTCGGAGCACAGCGGCTCCAACGAGTTGTCTCCGACGCCACTCATCTTCAGCGCATATCAGCACCTGAAAGAAAACAATGGCACATCAATCATCCACTCCTATAGAGGCAGAGCCGCCTGATGTAGGGAAACAAACAGTGGGTTGTTTTGTGTGTGTGTGTGTGTGTGTGTGTGTGTGTGTGTGTGTGTGTGTGTGTGTGTGTGTGTGTGTGTGTGTGAGACGAGAACAAAAGATGAGCAAGAATTGGAAAGAGCCTTTCGCTCGGTGTAAGTGTGTTTTTGTCATGCTCCTTCAGAAATAACTGGTTATAAATGAAGGGACTCCCAAAGAAACAGTCGATTGTCAATTCCTACAGATTTATAAGGCCATCGTATCCAGTTAGTAAAGCAGCCTCCATTTCTGCTGTGTTTGATGAGAGTGAAATCTCATCCGTTCCACTGCGAGGAGCGACTGATGATGATGTAGTGATTTGGAGCCTCAGGGGAGATGGGTCATCCCGCGTTCAGCCAGCCTGCCCGCTAGAATGATACCACACTGCTAGCAGCAGCAACACACGTACACACTGTGTACACAAATCGTTTCCAACACACTTGCATGCTCAGGCATGTTGCAGCGAGGTCCGTAAGAGAGGAGTGCTCATAGCTACTGTCCCAGTGAGGCACATATGCACCAGCTTCTTTGTCTGATGGTACGAGCTTAAGAACAAGACTGCTCAGGCTTGTGGAAACCTAAAGTCTGGACTATATTCACACACTCAAATGAAGAGCAACAAATATCCCTCTCCTGCATTCTCTTCTCAGTCCAGTTTCTACACTGGACTACATCCGCCTTTTCCTCTGATAGGTTTTAACTTCTGAATCTCCACCATACCACCAGACAACCCCCTCCCCTTTCATCCCCCATCTCCCTCTTTGGGTGTAGCAGTACTAAGCTGGAGACCCTGCCCTTGTTTTCTTGCTCTGGCATTGCCCTGCGTCTGACCCCTTAGAGTTCACATAAGAGGAAATCCCTGCAGCCTGCTTCTAAGGTCACTGCTCTTTCCGATTCCCACCCTGAAAACATGCACGCAGGCTGCAGCGTGAGACCGTGCAACCAGATGGTTATGGTGGAACCCAATGGTAAAAGATCAGTCTGCATGTGAATTTCTGCAGATGTATATTGGGCCAGAGTGAGCTCATTCCACAGAAGAAAAGTGGAGAACGAATGGGAGCCATTATGCAACTCCTGCTCTACAACTGCAGGCCAGGACATGCAGCCTGATCTCCCACCACCAACACTGCTGCTACCACTACTCCTACTACTATTAGGGAAGCACCAGGTCTCAGACACACACATACACACACACACACGTACTCTGCACCGTAAATCTGCAACGCATGCTTCTTGTCTGTCTACCTTTCACCACCCCTCTTTCAATCCGACTCTCACTGCCCTCCCCTCTCTCTTTCTTCCTTCCTTCCTGGTTTCTGTCCTAAGGCTCACCTCTGCAGAAGTGGAGAAAGATGACATCAGCGCTCAGTCAGCCTCACATCCTGAAACAGTCCAACAGCAGAGCTGCAAGGAGCAGTTTTGAGAACAGGGAATGCTTTGCAGAGCCACACTAAAAAGGCAAGCCATGCAGAGAACCAGAGTGATTGTTAACAGGTTCAAACATGGAAGAAGAAATCTTACTGCTACGTTATTCAAACAACTGTAACTCACAAGTTATTGAGGTTTTTATGACCATATCTTTCGACAGCACACTCATGCTGACATTTTACACTTTGGCAGGACTGAGCAGACAACGTGTCTGCAGCAGAGTGAGAGACTGCGAGCAGCAGCCCACCAAAACCACAGAGGAGTCTCAACAGGCCTGGCAGCATGCCACAGAACTGAATCCGCTTCATTTGACAATGTAAAACTTGCTCGGAGACAGCACGAGAGGCTGCACGAGCCATCAGGTGCATGGACAGCAGCTGCCAACGTGAGAAATATCACATCTCACAGCTAAATTTAAAGTGGGAAGAATCTTTCAGGGACTGTCCACCGAGGGTGAGTGTGTGTTTACATTGACTGCTCGCTCACCTTGGACAGTACAAGCCCTAGTCAAACTCCATTCAGGGTCAAGTGCGATTTCAGTGTCTCCACATCTCCTGAAAACAGAAAGACAAAACCAGGAGGTCATGAACTGGGGCTCTCCCTCCCAATCTCTGGATATCACAACATGACCAAGGCACACAGGATAGCACACGTTCTGGAAATGTTTGTCTTTCATTGAAAATTCATGGGAAAAATGTAATTCTAAAATTGCACAGGAAGTCGCAGCAGATAGCATCCTGTTTGCGTCCTCCCATCGGCCTGTTCCACTGCGTCACCACTTCCCTTTCCTGGAAATGTGACCACTCATCCACCCCATTTACATATTCTGCTTATCAGTCAGGGTCTCTGTGATCCTGGGCCGTGCTTAAGACTTGCATTTTTTTCTGTTCAGTATTTGGGTACTAAGAAATCCCAAAATCAACCTTTAACACAGTCATCTAAGTGACACAGATAAGCTTGTTTGTTGCTCTGTCATGAAAACCAACAATATTCACGCAAACAAATACTGCATTGAATTTTTTTTTACATTATCACCACTGGGGGGGGGGGGCGGGGATGGCAGGTCCCTCAAAAACAGTAAATATCTATAGGCCTAAGTCATACACACAGGCAGTGTGTTACGCACAAGTCTGCTGCTTTGCCGTGTGTGTGTGTGTCCCTTCACCACAGACCACTGATCACATCAGTCCTGAACGCAGAGCTGCAACTGAGCTAATGCTGCAGCTGAATAATTTAAACACAGAAAGAGAGAGAAGTGTTCACTTTTCTGCCAATTGTTCAAACATGATCTGATTATTCTGTGTAACAATCAAGAGTTGTCAACTATTTTTAACCCCTCAATCAGTAAAACCAATGTTTATGCTCTTGTTGAATTCTAATTATTTCTGTGTTTTCTGTTCGAGTTTGGTGACACACTGAGGACATCTGTGAGTAGCCTCTGAAACTGAAATGTGATTCAGGCACAGAAGCTATAGGCACGAAAGTGAATATGGACCACAGAAGGTGGAGGAGGAGTCAAAGCAGAATGAGTAGAATAGAAAGAGGGGAGGAAGAGCGAGAGGGAGGGGGGATGGGAAGAGAATAGATACACACGCAGGAAACAATGCTAAGTAAAATCGATGATTCATTTGTTATTCCGTTTGATTTTTTTGTTACAGAACAGATGTGGAACAGAATTTGATATGCAATCCAGGTATTTTTTCAGCAGAAATATATAATTAAACTTGGTGATCAGCAAAGTTCAGTCATTCCCTATAGATACAAGCAGCTGAAAATGCCATGTATGTGAATAGAGTTCGATAAGGGA
>JAUESF010000070.1:3928480-3966943 GCA_032274765.1 Malacoctenus tetranemus | reverse complement strand
CACACACACACACACACACACACACACACACACACACACACACACACACACACACACACACAAACACACAAACACACGCACACGCACACGCACACACACACACACACACACACACACACACACACACACACTGCTTTTGTGTGGTGTGTCTTGAAAAGCCTCAGCATGTTTGTGCGTTTAAAATGCTCCAAATATTGACCCGGGTCAGGCGCGTTTTTTCCGTGAAAACCACATTTACCTGGTTGGAAATGATTCACCCCTGAAATCGGGGAAATACGCACGTGTTTCATTTTACTGCCATACAACAGGCTTCCAAGTTTTGCTCATTACACTCCAAGCATTCAGGATGTTGCAAATCATAGCTGCAGGCACATGCCTGTAACTCAGAGGTTACTGGACTGAAAAAGAAGCTTTCCGGTTTCAGCAGGAAGATCCGAAACACTCCTCTTCTTCTTCATGACTTTAGGTGAACCTGTGTCTCTGTGGACCTACTGTGCATCGACAGGAGCACTATTTTTACTCCTTATGTATGTTGTGTAATTGGGACTGTGTTCTTAATGCAAGTAGATGCAGTAATTTCATAACAAAAGACACCATTTGGAAAGGTTGATTCTCAGACTTGGACAGCAAGTGACCGTTTGTTGATGGGTTCTTGTTACAAGCTTTTACATTGAATTTTAAACAAACCCTTAGCCAGTGTTTGTTTTTGTTAGTTTTTTTCTTTGCAGTTGGGTTTTGTACCTCTGCAGTTCATATTGATAAAAAGTACATGGAAATGTGTCTCTCACAGTCGTCTTACATCACACTTCTCCTCCAATCTGCAGCCTTGTGGAGGGATGGGATTGTGTGCTGGAGGCTGTCTGGGAGGCCCGTGACATTTCCAGCCCCAGCTTTGTGTCCACTGTGACGGCCTGGGCTGCGCCCGAGCATGCTGGGCCACAAAAAAAGCTGCATGTGGTCCCGTACAACAGATTTGACTGGTGGTGTATGTACGTGCTGTGTGTGCAGTGCGCACACTGGTCAGAGAGAGAGAACGGGAAGAGAGAGAGAGAGGCAGAGAGAGAAAAAGCAAGAGAGAGAGGGAGAGGGGGAGAGAGAGAGAGCGAGAGTCTTCAAAATGGATGCCAGGCAGAGAGCTGAGTGCACAGCGAGGGAGGGAATGTGATCCTCTCCTTGTCAAGCCTGTGGGGCTGCATCCTCCATGTCTGATAAAAGCCGCTCGGGCTGTGTGAGGGAACCAGGCACTTGGTTTTCAGGAGTTTTCCAGTGACAGCGAGGATCAGTCCTCTCTGCATTGCAGCACTGTGGTTGAGGAGAGCGGGGAGAAGAGAGCCTGTGTGGCACACCGAGCTCGGCGCCCAATCAGGCACCTCCGTGTGGTGCCCGAGCCAATCGGCAGCTCGCAGTCGAGGTTAAAGATTGACAATTGCAGGAGAGAGCAGCAGGGAGAGAGAAGGCCTTCTGGGAAACCTGGACCCATCTTTTTCCCTCATCCCCCAACGTCCTCAATAATTGATAGAGATTAAAGAATAGGCTGAAGATTCTGTGTGTGAGTAAGGAGAAAGGTATGCTGTTAATTTCCTATATCGAGGCACGGTTGTTATGGCAGTGGTGGGTGTGGAGAAGGATGTATCAGCAGGTTTACAGCAGGCTTGTACTGGATGTTGTGTGGTCTCTGATTGAAAGATGTGTTTTTGTCCTGATGTTCAGCATTGATTTTTCATCGATGTCCCAGATGTGTCTCTGTGTCTCTGTGTCTTCCCCAGCCTGGACAGAGCAGCATGTTGCTCTGAGGTTGGAGGAAGGAGCCAGGGAAGCCATTTCTTTTCACTGCACTCCTCCTGGCTTTGCCTGCACATGTGCTGTGTTTCTGTGTCATTCCATCCTTATGTTGTGACAGAGGAGAGTGAAAGGTGCGGGTGGAGAGGGGGGTTTCGGTGCACAGGAAAATCCAGGAGGAAGCAGTGTGTGTGTGTGTGTGTGTGTGAGTGTGTGTTTTTTTTTTTGGTTTTCAGTGTCTGACAGCAGCAGATTCAGAGGCAGCTTTCTTCAAGTGTGAGTGGAATAAAAGGGAAATGGTCAGAAGTGAAGCCCTCTGAGCAGTCAGGCCGTCTGCTGTGACGACAGAGAGAATGGTAACAACATTAGGATCGGCAGGCGCAGACCCAGGTGAATCACTGGGCTGATCCTGGGGAGAAACCTGTTGGGCAGATTTTGCATACAAGCTTGGTGAGTGCACACAGAGGCAAACATTGAAAGATGTCTCCTTTACCCTGCTGTGATTGTGCAATGCTTTGTGATCACCTGATTGTCATTCTGCCTCTTTAATCCGCCTGCCTATTTTGCACTTGTCAGATATCACGAGGTTGAGACATTACAGAATGAACTGTTGTGTGTTTTCGTGTTTACTATTTTTAGACCTGCAGGCCGGTGGAGAGAGATGCCTGCTTTTTATATTTGGAGAATGACACTACACATTGAGCTGCTGCTGCTGCTGCTGCTGCTCCACCAATATCCGTTTATTTTTCTCTGTGCTTGAATCAAAGATGTGCAACATGCACCTCTTCTGTCAGTTGCTAACTCGGAGCTTTTGTGATACCAATCCTGTCTTGTGTGTATATTCCCTGCAGGGGCAGTCTGGTAAATTGCAGAACATCTTCTGTGTCTAACAAAGGCAAACAACAACAACAGCAAAGAGTCCAACTAATTTAGCACAAGTGTGATGCAGTTTAATTTTGTCATGTTGTGGAGTTCAATGTAAAACTATTGTGTCGTAAATACTGAGTAGAAATCGAGGCCACTTCCTCACTAACACACAGTGCTGATGACAGTTTTGTTTATTAACTTTAATAGGCAATTTACAGATGTTGCCTAAACCTGAAATACATTTGAATACAGCGCTATATTGTCGTGCTTTAACCATTTAAATCAAGTATTTCAATCCGAAATTAGGAAAGAATTTTGCTCCGCAAATTGCTTTCAACGTGCTGACATCCAGACAAGAACCAAGCAGAAATCAGTGTTGTCAGAATTGACTGGAAGTCTGGAATGACTTCATTGTAGCAGTAAAAGGGGGAATGTCTTCGGAGACAGACTGTTACAAAATACATGTCTGCAGCGATGTATCACAGTCTTATCATTGCCAATCTGACCATTTCCACGCTGCTCTGGTACCAAACAAGTTGAGGGCTCATAGGAGACGAAAAGGTTCTGCTTTGTTTTGGTGACATTTATCGGAGGTCAGATAGGAATCCTGGTCGCTGGGCTCATTAAGATATATAGTTGTGATTTTGTGCACCAAGGCCGTACTGTGTCCCATGAACATGTACTTCATTTGAAATCTCTCTGTGAGTCAGCTATTGTAGCCTGGGCATAAGCTGCATTGTATACACTGGTGCTTCTCTGTGTTGCAGTGTTGCAGAGGAGGGGAACACTGATGAGCAGACAGTAACAGACGAAATGGAGATCTCAACACGATCCAAAGGTAAAACCACAATGTTCACGGCCCAGCAACTGTTTTTGTGGACTGTCGCTGGCACGCTTGCAGGCTTCACTCAGTGCTATTTTGGTAACCCTACACTGCGTTCTGCAGTGTCCGACTCGGGCTCATCGGAGCGGATGGTCCAGAAGCGAAAGATGCCCAGTCCGTCTCACTCATCCAACGGACACTCCTCCAACGAAACGTCACCCTGCCCAGTGAAAAAAAAGAAGAAACCAGGTGCTGTAAGCAGCAGCAAGGACCAGGTACCAAACCACCCACTGTCCTTATTCAATACACTAATGAAAGATGTTCTGTGTCTTTCAGCCAAAGAGTGTTGGATAAATGGAAAGATAAATATGTAATGATATTCCTAATTATTCCACTTGTGGTCACTTGATAAAATTAGAAGTCTAACTCAACACTGAGACACAAAACTGAACAGGCAAAGCAATCAGTTGCTGCAGTGAATCCATTAGCTGGCCACAAACTTCAGATCGTTTAATATTCTTAGTATCAAGTGAACATGGTTAAAAAATGCTTGTTTCTTTGCTGGGAAATAGAATCATTGCATTGTTAGCATCTTCGGGTGATGAGCTTGTCATTTTACTGGTCCGGCTCAGGCAGGATCAAACTGGACTGTACGGGGCTCTTCCACTAAAATGAGTTAGACACCCCTTCTCTGATGGATCCTGTTCTGCTACAGTTTGAGAGATTCATGCTCTGATGACCAGTTTTAATCTGTCTGGTTAAATCAGTGTTTAAATACTGTGATTGTATTCTGATAGCATTTCCTATTGTGAGGTTTTTTTTCATAATGTTGAACTCTGAAGTGCTCACTGAGATCTCTGGATACTTGAAGTTATCGCACAAAATGTGCTGTGCGCCACACCACGTTTGCTTTTTCTCAGGGGTTGTGTTTAGGGTTGTCAGTCATGTGACCGTATATTTTGATATGTTCCTTTGAATACTTATATGATTTTCACTTGTAAATAGAGTGAAAACAGCGCAGATGTAAGGACTTTTTGTTGTTTTTTTTACTCAACTCTAAGTTGAGGAGAAAGCCCCCCCCTCCAGTGGTCACTCTAACTATAACAAATATTCTTAAGATGTCCATTCACAAAATGTTGTGCAACATCGCAATGAAATTAGGTCATTACAAGTGGCTCACAGCCAGGCTGCACTTTAACGTGCATGCTTCATTTGCCTTGTGCCCCAAGTGTTGCACAGCAGGTTAAAACTTTGCTGGTTTTGATCACCGAGGATGTTTTGTTGACCTTTTCAAACAAATATAGTCTTTAACAGTCTATTTTTTTCTGATCAAGCAGGGTTGTTTGTCCATTTACATGCTATAAAACACAGACTCAGCAGGTTAAATGACTGAAACTGATTTCCAAGATCAGTTGTTTTGATATTGTTGTTGTTTTTCTGAGTTTTACAAAGGATGATGCTGAAGATTTAATGGTATAGCAGAGTAATGAGATTGTATTTGGTGTGTGGCAGCATTTTGAAGTGTGACTATCAAGATGCTTTGTGTTGATGCTTTGCATGTCTGCTTGGCTTCTCTAATCTCTGGCCTGATTTTGACGTTCCCCAACTTTGTCTTTCTTTTGCCTGCATTCCAGTCAGAACTAAGACATGGTCCCTTTTACTATGTGAAGCAGCCAGCACTCACCACAGACCCTGTTGATGTTGTACCGCAGGACGGCAGGAACGACTTCTACTGCTGGCTGTGCCACCGCGAGGGCCAGGTGCTCTGCTGTGAGCTCTGCCCCAGGGTGTACCACGCCAAGTGTCTCAAACTACCAGCCGAGCCCGAGGGCGACTGGTTCTGTCCGGAGTGTGAGGTACTCACCCAGGAATGTAAATAGTATATGGGTGTTGGAAGTAATGTAACAAAGCTGTAGTCGTACTGTATCGTGATACATCTTTAAGTGTGTAAGACCTAACAGTAAGTATGGACATCAGTGGTGAACGCATGTTGTTCTGTGCAAAAAAAACTTGGATACAAACACAAGTGTTTATTTCCTTTTGATGTCTTATAGAAAATAACAGTTGCCGAGTGTATAGAGACTCAGAGCAAAGCCATGATGATGCTAACTATAGACCAGCTGTCTTACCTACTAAAGTTTGCCCTGCAGAAGATGAAACAGCCAGGCGTAAGTATCCAGCATCCTCCAGGATTTTGCTTTACTTGACCAATGATACTTTGTTGAGGCACATTTACACTTTGGAAAAAACAAAGAGAGCTTTGTTGAAGTTTCTTCTCTAATTAAACGCTCATGTATCTCACTCGGATATTGGCATGAGTTCTTGTTGACCAGTCCTGATTCTTTAGATTGCTTTTGCCAGCCTTGTATTCCCATCAGTTATGCTAGGAGTTCGGCACCCCGAAGCACTAAAAACTCACGCGCCAATCCAGCATGATATAATACTGATCTGCATGTGCAAGTGATTTTCTTTAAAACAACAAACAAACTAATCAGCAGTCATTGCATTGTAACGGGCCTATCGTGGCTGGAAACCACGAAAGCAAGCATACTAGCCGGTGGTGAGGATACAGCTGCCCCTCTCACTCTCTTTCAGGATCATCCC
This sequence comes from Malacoctenus tetranemus, assembly GCA_032274765.1. Taxonomy (NCBI): domain Eukaryota; kingdom Metazoa; phylum Chordata; class Actinopteri; order Blenniiformes; family Labrisomidae; genus Malacoctenus; species Malacoctenus tetranemus. The sequence continues at coordinate 3,960,870 of JAUESF010000070.1, read as the reverse complement.
CGCTTGTCATCTCGCTCCCCCCATGCAGCTTCCACGCAGAGAAAGACTTTTAATTGGGTAATCAATTACACCACTAACAAGACCCCGTCATGATTTCTCCCTCCACTGGTTTTTTCCTCCTTTTTGTTTGAAGCGGCTTCTAGAGCTTTTAGTAGTAGCATGGTGGTAGCATGTTGGTGTGCGGTAAAAGGGGGATGGTGTTGTCATGAGTTCAGCCTTCAAGTATGTTTACCGACACTCTTTTTGTCTCCTGTGAACTCGTGTTCTAGACCGAACCTTTCCAGAAACCCGTGTCTCTTGAACAGCATCCTGATTATGCTGAGTACATATTTCATGCTATGGATCTTTGCACACTTGAAAAGGTAAGGTGTGATCACACACTTGTTTTGAGAAACAAAGGAGGAAAATTGCCACAGTCAGGCAAATTCATTTGTGTGCTTTTTTGCTTTTCTTTCCAGAATATTAAAAAGAAAATGTACGGCTGTACTGAGGCTTTTTTGGCAGATGCAAAATGGATTTTGCACAACTGTATCATATACAATGGAGGTATGTGACATATTGCCTGGACCATACTGAAGGCATACAATAAAAACATGACACAACATGGTTCAGTACAAAAACACATTGATTAGCCATTCAATAAATGGTCGAAGATAATCGTATGTCTGTTTTCAGGCAATCACAAACTCACAGCAACAGCTAAAGTAATAGTAAAGATCTGTGAACACGAGGTGAGTATGTAAACCTTCAGTATGAAAATGAACCCTGAAAGATCAGACCTGTTTTACAACTTCTTTGTATTTTCTTGCTTTTTTCCCCCCAGATGAATGAGATCGAAGTTTGTCCTGAGTGTTATCTGTCCGCTTGCCAAAAGAGAGACAACTGGTTCTGTGAGCCTTGTGTAAGCCAGACCAGGTTACCTCTAGTTTTTCTGAGTTGTCACAAATTGTTGGCCAACATGTTCCAGGAGATTACAGCTTTGTAGTTGTTGCATTGTTTGAATGTGTTCCTACAGAGTAACCCGCACCCGCTGGTCTGGGCCAAACTCAAAGGATTTCCATTCTGGCCGGCTAAAGCTCTGCGGGACAAGGACGGGCAGGTGGATGCTCGATTCTTTGGTCAACATGACAGGTATCAGCTCTTGGTGCTTCTGGCAAATTGGGACATCGGAGTAGATCCTGGCCCGAGTCATCATGTGGGTGATGTGTGTCTTCCAGAGCTTGGGTTCCTTTAAACAACTGCTACCTCATGTCCAAAGAGATCCCCTTTTCTGTGAAGAAAACCAAAAGCATCTTCAACAGTGCCATGCAAGAGATGGAGGTCTATGTGGAAAACATGAGAAAGAAGTTTGGGGTTTTCAACTATGCCCCCTTCAGGACACCATACACTCCAGACAATAACTTCCAGATGCTGCTGGATCCTTCCAACCCCTCATCCACTCCCATTAAACCTGAGAAACAGGAGAAGATCAAGCTGAGCTTCGATATGACGGCGTTGCCCAAGATCCCGTTGACCAGGGCCGTGTTGTCTGGGGTGGGAAGGAGCGCTGCAGGGCGACGGCTCCCTCTGGGTGACATGCCTCGCTCGCCCATGAGCACCAACTCCTCCGCCCATACAGGTTCAGATGGGGAGCAGGAGACAGCAGACAAGTCCCAGGCAAAAGCGGCAAACAGCCAGTACAGCACAGGAGAGGAGTCTATGGACTGTACAGGTAATTCCATGAAAGGGGTCCTCCGGTGTCTGGTACACCTGGGTTGCATTCGGCGAAAACTATCCAACAGTATTAAGCACTTAACTTAAAGATGCTGTCACCAAATCAATTGGATTTGTATTGATTAACCGTCCTTCCCAAGAGGATGTGTGAAGTAAAATGTTACTTTATCCAGTCAGGTGAAATGTAGTTTATATATATAATTGTCTTTGTGCAGCTTCACCTGCCCATCCTCGTGCTGGTCCTGCCGGCAGCTCCATGGACAGCCCCAAAACATTCCACTCTCAAGGACCTGGCATCCCCAAGCAGGAGAAGGCTCCACAGACGGGAAGCATCCTCAATCTGAATCTAGGTGAATTGATCGGACCTGCAGTGGGAGCCGTACCTTGCATGGACATGTTAAAGAATAAGTCAATGCAGGTCACTAGTTATCTGAAAATATATTTTTTCTAGTGCTGACACTGATAGATTCCTTCATATTTGCAGATCGGAGTAAAGCAGAAATGGATCTGAAGGAGCTCAGTGAAACGGTTCAGCAGAAGCAGAGCGCCGCACCAGTCCTGACCTCTCCAAAGAGACAGATCAAGAGCCGCTTCCAGCTCAACTTGGACAAAACCATCGAGAGCTGCAAAGCACAGCTTGGTGAGTACAAACATCTCACGACTTCTGACATACCGACTTCTGAAGCATTGTTGTTTTGATGCTTTTTTTGGGAGGAGATGGAGGAGTGGTGAGGACTCACTTCACAGTGGGGAAACAAACCTGGTTTAATTCTGCCTGAAGCCTTTCTGCATCTAGTTTCAGAGACACTTCAGACCAGAGTTTTTCCTCACTGCTGGCTAAAACTCAGTAGGTGATCTCCAGCCTGATGGCCTTTGTGATGATTTTGCAGGTATTCATGAGATTTCTGTGGATGTGTATAAAGGCGTGGAGCACAGCGACTCAGAGGATTCAGATAAGTCGGATACCAGCGACAGTGAGTACGCCAGCGACGATGAACAAAAGACCAAGGACGGTCACGATGCTACTCCCAGAGAGGAGCCCCAGAAAGAACCCACAAAGAGTAAAGTCAAAGAGCAGCAGCCACCCCAGAGCCCAGAAGATGAAGGGAAAGCGGATTTTCTCCTATCATCAGAGTCGGCAGCAGATGATAGCGGGCCAACAGTGTCTGAGGCTCCAACCAAGGACGCGATAATCAGTGAGTCAGAAAAAGAGAGCCCAGAAAAGACCAAAGCTCCTCCAGAATCATCAGTTCCCAGAGAAAGGGCTCAGGTGAAACCGGAGACGAAGCAGACGGTGCCTGTGGAGGACTCTGACTCAGAGAGGGAGCTGGTCATCGACCTCGGGGACGACCAGAGCGGGAAAGACAAGAAGAGGAGCAGAAAAGACAGCACCACAGTCAAAGAACCTGCTGCAAGCAAACCTGAGGGTGAGAGCGATCCACTGAATGTCACTCATGGAACAAAAGTTGTTTATGCTTTCACAACATCATTAACAATTACATGTATTTTTTCTGTAGGCAAAGCTTCAACCTCGTCGACAGTCCCATCACAAACCAGCACCACCCCATCCACCCCTTCCAGTGCATCCACGCAGTCCACTGTGGCCATTCCTGTCACCATGGTCTCCTTCACTGCGCCCTCCCCTGCCACCATCAGCCTCACATCTGTGTCCAGCTCCACCACAACCCCTCCTCCCACAGCCTCTGCCTCCACCACACCAGCTTTGAAGAAGCAGCGCCCTCTGCTGCCCAGAGAGACGGTGCCGGTGGTACAGAGAGCTGTGGTGTGGAATCCCACCGCCAAGTTTCAGACCTCCTCTCAGAAGTGGCACATGCAGAAGGTGCAGCGTCAGCAACAAAATCAGCAGCCTGTGGCAGCTGCGCAGGCCTCGTCTCCCAGGCAGGGCCAGGCTCAGGTGCTGACTCAGACCCCAGCAGGTGGAAACGGCTCTGCAGGAGGCTCCTCATCCTCTGCACAGCAGTCTGCTCAGAGCACACGCTATCAGACCAGACAGGCTGTTAAAGGTGAACACTGTTGCTTCAATTAAATCGAAGTTTGAATAGGGTGTGGGCCCACATAGAAGGTATACATGTTGGGCTCAAAGTAGGAATTTAGGCTAATTGAAAATGTTCTGCAAAAGTATGAGTTTGGTTTCCTGTTGTCATGTTGCCTTAATGTTCTTTGGCAAGATTCAAACCACAATCTACAGTGACAAAACAAATGAATCTTAAAGCACCGTTCATACAGGCACATTCTGAAAATAACAATATTGATTCATGTCATGTGCTTTGTCAGTTATCGCTTCTCTTACATCTCCTATATATAATTTTACTTTTATTTTTTAATTCCTCAAGGACAACAGAAAGACAGTCCTCTCAGCACCTCCACATCGTCTGTCACTTTGGTGACGAGTAGCCCGGCTTCTGTGGCCCTGATGGCAGCATCCAGTTTAAGTGCTGCCGCTACGACCTCAACGGTGGCAACAGACTTGTACATCCCCACCGCCTCAGCAGACGTGGCTGCAGACATTGCCAAGTACACAAATAAAGTTAGTGCCGTTTTTATAGTTCTGTTTTTGTTCCATTTGCTCTGTTATAGACTCACAAAATTCACGAGACTCGACTCTTTCTGATTCCTATCGAGCACTGACATTGATTGTCGATTTCTGTGTTTATTTGGTACACTGAGATGTGGTTTTTGGGGGCTCCATTTACTCAGTGCTTCAACAGTAACATATGTTGGTCTGGAACCACACGTGGTCTTCTGTTTCAGATAATGGATGCAATCAAAGGTACAATGACTGAAATCTACAACGACCTTTCGAAGAGTAGTTCAGGGAATACAATAGCAGAGGTGGGTGTTCATTCTTGGCCCTTTTCTGACTGCGATCTGATCACATCAGCTTTGCCTATATTTATTTTCTTATTCCAGCACTCCCATGTGTCTCCCTCACAGATACGGCGTCTGAGAATTGAAATAGAGAAATTGCAGTGGTTGCATCAACAGGAGCTGTCGGAAATGAAGCACAATCTTGGCGAGTGATTCATTCCTCTGACGAAATAAGCAATCTCCAACCTGTTCACCGAGTCCTAACTGCGTTCTTCCCCACAGAACTGACGATGGCTGAGATGAGGCAGAGCCTGGAGCAGGAGAGGGAGAGGTTGGTGAGTGAGGTAAAGAAACAGATGGAGCTGGAGAAACAGCAAGCGGTGGATGAGACGAAGAAGAAACAATGGTGCGCTAACTGCAGGAAGGAGGCCATCTTCTACTGCTGCTGGAACACCAGCTACTGTGATTACCCCTGTCAGCAGGCCCACTGGCCAGAACACATGAAGTCCTGCACTCAATCAGGTGACGGTGGCCTCCATGGCTTCCACCATGCTGCTTATTTACTCAAAAAGCATTGCCTTTTTTTTTATTTTTATTTTTTGCAACTTGAAATCCTCCTGCAAGTCTCCAGGCCTTCGCCTGCCTGTTTATTGACCTTTTACATCGCTGGCCTCAGTCTCATGCATGTAATGTGTTGTTTGTGTTCCGTTTGTAGCCACAGCCCCACAGCAAGAACCAGAGGCTGAACCTCCAGCAGAGCTTCCAAACAAAAGCTTAGGACAGACTAGCAGTGGCCCGACCCCTCTGAAGGACCCTCCGGCCTCTGCACCGCCAGACAAAGACTGTGACCCGGAGAAGAGCACAGACAGTGTGGCCGTGACACTGTCATAACTGAGCTCGCCATACTTGAAAATGTAAATGTATATACTGTTTGTTTTTTGCATCACGTGAACATGTCTCTGTACATTGTTTTGTTGAAGAGATTGGTCCTCGATAATATTGCAAATTTTGATTTTAATTTTATTCTTGGCCTGTCTGGGCTCACGACCCACCTCCAGTGCACAGCGAGGTAAAGTGCAGGTCATGCTGTCCATATATGGAGGGCTGTTTAAACTCTTATAGTATATTCACACAGTTCTTTGCTGGCACTTGCAAAAAGCTGTCAACAACCCTAAGAGCATGCTAGAGTATCACAATACATAAACACAGTGTAACGGGCAACAGGTCATGTTGGGGGGGGGAAGTAGAACCCACGTTATTGGACCTCCTCTGATGTAGACGAGAGGATATCTGACAGAAATGTCTGTATATTACATATTTTGTATTTTGTGCTTATTTATTTGTAATTCTAGTGTTGCCTGCTGTATACTGCAAAGACAATAACAAATACACACGTTTTAATGCAAGCTGTTTCCTGATTACACTGAGACTTAATTGCATACCAAGCAGTGCAATCCAACTCGTTCCAGCTTCATCCTGAGTAAATGAAAAGGGTTCCGCCAGAGAAATTCGTAACTGGAACTACATTATATCAGAAAAATGCATGTTGGAAACCTAGTTATGTTTGGGAGTAATAGCATTTTTGAGTAGTCTTTATCAGGTGGCTCTGTGCTGGATTCAGTTGAGTGCTAGCTGACTGAAAAAAAAATCTATTTGGCATTGACTGTGTTTTTCCGCGACATCAGGGTCCGATTTGAATATTTAAGCTATTGAATGCATTGGAAATTTAAAGAAAAAAAGCACTGATTCCTTGGGGTCATGGCTTATGCTGCTCTGTGTTAAATAAAAGTTCAAGTAAAGAGGTATTTACCATTTTCCAAAACAAAGAGAAACATTTCAGTTCAATATTGAAGTTAGTTGCCTTTCTGGAATCCAAGGCTTTATGACGCCAAACCTGTAATATTTGGACTTGGCTATGTTGTGGCTCCAAAAACCGAATGCGGCGCCAAGTTTGAGCGTATAGCCTCCTGGCCAGTGGGGGCGCTGTAATAACATGCGGGTTTCTGCAGACAGTCAGCCATCTGCCGCAGTCAGTTAGCTCCAACGGGAATGGAAAATGGAGGATTGACCGAAGAAAGAGCGAGGGCACATCGTCGATATTTCTAGTCTTTAGGTGGGTCGTGTGCAACCTGCAATCACTCAGTTGCACGGTATAGAATCATTGTTGGAAACATTTATGTATAGTTTTTTTGTGATGCTACTTCCGTTGTACCAGTGCAGCCAACGGAGGCAAGGTTGAACGTGATGAGTCTGGCGTTAGCTGTAACGTTTACTTGTGTGCTACGACATCAATTTAAAGACAGTTTTAATGCCGTGTTGAGCTTGTACTTCCTAGTCACATGTTCCACTTACTTTGTGCCGTGTTAAAATGTGTATTTCCTTTACATATAGGTTGTGTTGACGCCTCTGTAAGGTTGAGACTGCCGTTAGCTCGACCATGCTCATTGGGGCTAACAGCATTAGCTTGGGGTGGCTACGTCAGTCCACGTCTTTGCTGCGCTCAGTTCCTCGTTGAATTATGAAAATACAACTATTTAGTTGACGGAGCAAACGTTGAAACGCTTTCATGGGGCAAAAAAGTGTTGGTTGAAACTCTGAACCTGTTGGCTTTGAAAGCTTGTTCAACCGTCCTCGCGGTTCACGTAAGCTAACTGGAAGTGTGGTGGCTTGGCGGATTTGCGCATATTCGGACCTTTGGTGGAGTCTGTGTTCCTGACTACTTTCCCTCTCGCCTAGATATATTGTTACACGATTTGTGGATGAGCTCAACTCTTTGTTTACAGAAATTTACATTTTGGCTCGTTGGTAATTTTAATCCGGTCATCTCTTGCCCATCAAGGCCTGTTGCAGCTTCCACTTTCCGACGCCGTGCAGTCAAATTAGCCGTATACAATTTTGTTCAAAATGGATTTGTTTTTCTTGTCATGAGGTGATTTGATGGCTACCGCATCCCATCGCTGTATTTGGTCGCCTCCAGCACCCCCTTCCTCTTGGCAACAGTTCCCTTCCCCTTCACGTGGCACGCTGTCGTGACCGCACTCGCGTTATTGGACGCCTGCTGTTTCCCGTCACCTTCCGGTGCATTTTCCCTCGGTGTTGACGGCGCTAATGGTCAGCCCTGGAGCAGCGGGAAAGGCGATGCTCATCATTTATCTCCTCGTCTATATTGGCCATTTAAGCTGTTTCGAATGGATATAAAGATTTGACCAACTTTTGGACTTGTGATTCGTAAACGTATTGTAAACGCTTGGCTCGCTCGTTTTATGTTGTGATTCGAGGACGATAGCGCAGGATATAAAAAAAGGTCCAACTCAGGTTAGGATCGGAGTAACCAACCAATACCCAAGTTAATGTTATGTTAATATTTGAAATGCTTCATATGATACTTTGTTCATTGTGTATTTTGTAGTATTTTTCCGTGTTGTGTGTCACTTGTTCAGTGTGAAATACCGTGTTCCTAACTTGTATTGTCCTCTTCCTGGCAGATGTTTTAACCTTGTGTCAAGACTGATGATTACTGATGTGAAGCCTTGTTTTTTTGAAGAAGTGCAAAACCACAGGTACATTGACCCTCTCAGTCTGTGTTCCTAAAGTATGATCTGTTGTTGTCTGGTAGCAAAGTTGCTTTTAAGTATGGATTTGATGTGAAAATACAAAAAAAGGCAACAAAAATTGGTTTTATATTTGTGAATGTTAATTGAGCATCTTGGGAAGAGAAATGGTTAGTGTGAAATTTCAAAAGCACAGCACCTCTTGAGGATGGCATTTGCTTTTACACCTTGCTTTTATTCCTGAGGCACAAACAAAATTGTTACATACATTGTTACAATTACAGTATTGTCTCCATTCTAAATTGATACGGCTGTATTGTGGCTAGAAATCAACTCAAGTATAGCAGAAATAAAGTGACATCTTTAAAACATATTTAGGATGATGAGAATTACCGAATAAGGCTGTTACACTAATGTATTTTTTCCTTTTCAAATGTAACTAAGTGTGTCTACATTATTACGAGTTTTGAAACAACTTTGCTGCTGTTTAAACTTCTAATATTTGTCATTTGACCTGGAGAAGCTGATACATAGTCGGTCTCTTGTGCTCTTCTTTTACCTGTAGACATTCTGTTTGCAAATAGGGACTCTTCCATCAATGGAGGGGAAAATGAGCCCTGAGCTCTCTCTAGCTCCTCAGCCAGAGCAGAGCCAGGATCCTATGGCTAGCTGCTCTCAAGGTACCTTGAACGAGCTTTCTCTCCCACAAACTGAATCTATAATTTTTGGGCACAATTATGGCATCAGTGTCACCAGTGGTGAAATCAGTCAATCATTTGAGAAAATGTTTCACTTTTGTGTTGCGGTAAAAGGGATATGTGTTCGTTATTGTTGCTCTATGATTACCTTGAATGATTGTTTGTGCCCAGGCCTTGGAGAAGAGGAGGGTGATCAAAAGGACCATTCTGAGGCAGAAAGCAAGAATGTGGCCAAAGAACTGCTAGAAGAGGCAGACAAATCTTCAAAGGCCTACAGTGAGGTAAAGAAGACTTGGGGTTTCCGTCAGTCCACTGTTGCAAAGCGAGAGATGCCTGTGGAGGTGACGACCGACAGTCCTGAAAGTCGCTGTCCTGTGCGTCGGAGTGGCAGGCAGTCCAAGCGAACTGACAAACTCGAAGAATTCCTCTTAACCACCAAAAGGGGGGCAAGGAGAAATGCCCCATCCAATCTCGAGGGTGGAGATCCTCCGTCCCAAACTCCAACTGATGCAGAGACTGCTTCTGAGGCAAGTTTTGATGGGAATGCAGACTCCAAGACTGTAGATGACAGAGGCGATTCCCCAGAGAGGAGGACTAGAAGCAGCACACGAAATCAGACTCAAAAATCCAGAGGTGGCAGGCAGACGAGACGAACAGGAGCATCAGTCAGAGATGAGGAAAGTTCAGAAAATGAGGATGACGCAGATGTTGTCAAAAAGTCTGACTCGCAGGATCACAGCAAAAAGAAAAAAGACGGGAGGGGCGATCCTGGTTCTGAAGAGAGCAATAATGCTGCACTGACTCAGCCAGAGCGGGACTCTGAGAAAAAGGAGGGTGCTGATGAGGGGAACCAAACCGGAGAGCAAACTGATTCTGATGAGCAGACAAGCGCCGCTGCCATGTCAGTAAAACGGGGACCAATAAAAACTTACATAAACAAAAAGCGGGTCACTAGGACCTCGACACCTGGTAAAGGCCCTGCCACCCCTGTGCCTCCCACCAACAAGAACAACACTCCAGTCAAGGTGGAGACGAAACCTAAAGCTAACCAGAGTGCTGTACAGACAGGCAAGCCCAAGATGCAGGACGAAGAGGACGATGAGGACGATGACGATTCTTCCTCCACTTCATCTTCATCGTCGACTGACTCTGATGAGGGAGGCTACGACCCCAATGCACTTTACTGCATCTGTCGGCAGAAACACAACAAAAGGTACTTTTGCTCTTCAAAGCAATGGCATCACACTACTCCTCTTAAGTCACTGTCAGCACTGATGGCTTCTGTCGATTGTCATGATTGTGTGCTTCACTGCAGAGGTGTTATGGAAGATGTAAGATGTTGTTGACCGTCACTTGTTGGAAATGCCTGCCTGTCATAGGTTTATGATCTGCTGTGACCGCTGTGAGGAATGGTTCCATGGCGACTGTGTGGGCATCACTGAGGCTCGAGGACGTCTCATGGAGAGAAACGGGGAGGACTACATATGCCCCAACTGCACAGCAAAGAAAAACCAGGTGGTCCGGCCTGCCACATCTGGCCTCACAATGAACATAGAAATTGGGAAGGTCAACGCTGCTTCCACACTCAACGTAGCTGCTGTTCCCTCTGCACACTTCTCCACGACTGCTATAAAGACGAGTGGAATGGGGTCCGGTCCGTCAGCTGTTCAGATCGTGGCAGCGTATCTATCCTCCACTTCTGCAGGAGCTGAAGAGAAAGCAACAGAGGACATGGGAATCAAGGGCCGCATAGAGAAAGCCACAAATCCCACTGGAAAAAAGAAGATCAAGATCTTTCAGCCGGTAGGTTTTCGCAACTGTTGTCCCACACGTTCCAATCATGGATCAATTGTTTCAGCAGTGTAGCAGCCAACAATTCGCTGATCATTGAAAAGATGCAATAGATAGTCACTAAGTTCTACTCATTGGGGAGAGATCACCATAACCGTTGGTTTCCCTGAAGTCTGTGCAGGTTGTTGTCTTTTTTTCAAAGAAAACTGAAAATGCTACTAAATGCTCTGTCTTCTTTGTTTTGTCATGCATCATTTCCCCCCAAAACAAATAGTTCTCAACCAATAGTTTTGAGGGCTTGTATTTTTACATGCAAATTAATATTTAAAATGGCCAATTTGTTTGGCCTGAACGTGTTTGACATTTTGTCAAGCCTGTTTTGAGTAGTACAATGCTTAATTTTCTGTTAACAGTAAAAACCTGAATTAGCTGCATCTGACAACATTGTGTTTCATGCAGCAGCGTCACAAAGAGGTTGCTTTCAGAAATTGTTGGAATATGAAAAAAAGGCAGAGGTCCGATTGTTGCTGCTCACTGAATCTTTGTGGTACATTTTCAAGTTTTTTCCTAAATACACACATGATACACGATGAATGTATGTGTAGGTGATAAATGGCTTCTCTGTGCTCCTTAATGATTCCTTCACTGTGCTCACAAAGTGGGTTAAAGTGTTTTTTTTCATATCTAACAAATGTGAGAGCAGATGTACATCTTGGTGTTATTACGAACAGTCTCGATAAAAAGAAACAAACGATGTGCTTTGCAGTCGGAATTCACAACTTTCTGAAATTCCTGAAAACCCTCTAAAAGTAGCGCTGTGCACATTTCAAAAACTGGCATTGGGATATATAAAACAACCACTGGTTTCAGTGAAACTTTGAATTGTGCCTATACTGCCACACTATCCAGTAGCCAACAGTTGCTGTTAATTTTATCTTGTACTGACTTGGAGCAGGCAGTGCATCAGCCAGCTGAAGCTAAAGCGAGCCTGAAGGCGACAGCAGCAGCGGAGAAGAAGGCAGCAGAGCAGCCGGCCACAGCGGAGTCTGAACACAAAGTTGCATCGAACGTGGAGGTGAAAACGACGCCCACAGTGGAAGTGTCAGCAGAGGGCTCCGCTCTCCCTAAATGCATCGGTCCCGGCTGTGATAATAACGCCCAGCCAGACTCCGTGTACTGCGGCAACGACTGCATCTTGAAACACGCAGCCGCAGCCATGAAGTCCATCACTGATGACAAGGAGCCGAAGCAGAAGGAGAAGGTCAACGCCAAGTCCACACCAAAGGTAACTAGAAATGGCCTGAAATCATGAAAACATGTTATTGACTTTCATCGAACTTGATGCGATGTAAATGGCAGCTATCAATGTGAGCCATGGCTGTCAGCTGTTTCCAGACCTGATCTTGGTAACAGCAGCTCTGGCATATTGATGAAGTCTCCTGGTCTGACACACCTGGATGAGATTGATTTGATATGAGGCAAAACCTCATCGTGAGCCATTCATTTGGAGCAGGGGTCCCAGTAAGACTCCCCATGTTCTAAGAGAACGCTATCATCATTATCAGCTGTTTTTTTTCCACCTCTCATTGGATCTCATTGGATAAACTGATGAGAAATGTGAACTTAATAAAGCTGCTGATGCATCGGAACTTTTGTGGGTCAGAGTTGAGTCGGTATAAGAAATAAATTGAAAACACCTCGATGAAAATTTTGTTTTGAAATTCGACTTTGAATAAGTTAAATTTCTTGAGTTTAAAGGTTATTATCTGGTATCTAATCTTGCAACTTTGTCTGACAGCAGACCACTCTTGTGGCTGTGTACGCTGCTCTTTCAATTGATCTTATTTTCAATGCTGACTGTCTCAAATGTTTTCCTGGTCTTTTTTCTGAGATCACATCTCAGTGGCTTTTGGTTTGTGTCTTGGCTATAGGATTCAGAACAAATGAATTCATGCACTCCAAAAGGTCATTGTGTTTATCATGTCTAAAAACTCCAACCAGAGTGGTTATTTCTTCACAATGAGCCTTTTGCATCTTAATCATCAGCAGGTCCACAAAGCTCACTGTGTGGGCCTGTTGGTGTAGTTTGTCCCATAGTAGATGATCAGTACACTGGCACCAACCTTTCAGCCTTGAAGATGGACTGAGGCAAACAAATCCGCTTGGTTGCAGTGTTTACTTTTGGTGTGTGGCCCTCAAACCTCAGCAGAATAAAATAAAAAAGCATGCTGCAGTGTTGCAGGATAGCTTCGTTGATTGAGTGATCGTTCTTTAAACAAGAAAAAAGAGATTCTCACTGGGTTTTAAAAGTCATACTGGATGAAAGCCTGGTAGTTCTGGACCTCGTGTGATGCAGGACTCAGAAGGCAGTGTTGAAATGGAGTTTTTGGCTCATAAGCTGAAGCAAGTAAAATGTCGCTGCCAAGAAGTTGGTCGTTCTTTACAAAAGCTGCACTGCTCCATCCACAGAAATGCAAGAGGCTCCCTCAGCTGCAGTGTGATGTAATGGCAGCAATTGACTCTGTATTAATTGCACACTATGAACAGTGCTTTGGTAGCAAGACTTGGAGGTTGTTTAGGTTTCTCTCCCTCACATGGAAGGAGTTTCTGATCCAAAGAACAAGACAAGTGTGTTGCTGCACTCTTGATCAAACAGTGTGCTTCAAGTCACTAAAATGCCGCATTCTGTATGTTTGTCCCTGACACAGATGAGTGGTGCCGGTGGGAAGAGGGCGCAGAAGACCACCCGGGCGGAGTCCGACAGCGAGGAAGACCAGAGTCCCTACCCAGATGAGGATGACGAAGACGAGCACGCTGTGGAACACCCGCCCCCGCCGGCCACTGCATCCTGGTCCAGCGACCATAATTACATTGCAGTAACACCAGAAAAGACTACACCCATATCACCAACAGTGTTAAACAAAAAGTGTATGTATCTCTTTGAAGGTCTTGAGCTGTTGTTGGAACCATGTTGTTGCTGGGCTCCTGTCGTGCTGAAGTCATTTAGGAATGATTCGCAGTTCTGGGGAAAAACATGATGAACCTTTGTGAATTCGACTTTACCCTGATTTGCAAAGTTTTGTGAATTCTTTTTGGGAGTAATGCACAAATGACTGTTAATGAATTCCTGACAGCAGCATAACAGGTAAGTTTGGTAAGTATTCAAGAGTGTACAGATAGTTTCTTTGAGGAGCACCCCACATATCGCACACAATAAGAGCATTTCATTCATAGTTGTATAATAGGTGTAGTGGCAGTAGGTGGAGCTTGCTGTCCTAAATGACTGAATGGGAATTCTCTGCTTCAAATTGGAGACTAAAAATTGCTTCTGCGATGCATTAGAGGCGGCTGTGAAAAAGTGTCGTATGACGCTGGCGTCTGAAAGGAGCTGATTCTGAAACAAGAATCCTCCTGATGAGCGAAAGCCTGGATGCAACAGAAGGGACCTTTTGGAAAATGCAGGCTTGGTGCATTTCTACACAAAGAAAGTAATGATAGCTTTTGGTAGTGATTTCAAACTTGAGGGCTCCTCGCAGAGATCGGATGTGATAAATGGAATGGGCTTCTGTGTGCGTATGTGTGTGTGTGTGTTTGGGGTCTACTTTGCTTGTGCAAGTCCAGCCGAGTTCTTCACCCGTGCTGTCGGTCCCAGAAAAGGTCCCTCCTCCCTCCCTTTCTCCAGCAGGTAGGTGTCTGAGCAGTCCCTCATGTACATGTGAGGCAATGAACATAGTTCATTATTGGCTGATTCAAGCTGTTGAACGCTGACCTTACATTTTTGGCTAACAAGCTGTTTTTTTCCCCTGAAGTTTTTGATTCATATTGAACATGATGCATCGCTTCTGGTGGGCTTTCAAATAAAAGGTGATAAACAGATTTTTTGGATGCCTCAATTGTTTATGTGAGCAGTATTGGCTGGCTGCAGGGTGTCCTCATCAGTTGACTCAAACAAGCATATATAACCTTCATCTCTGCACACACCTTCGGAGATGCAACACCCCCAGTCCCTGAAGTGGCGAAGAGCTGGATGTGAAGACCCTCTGCCATGAAGACCAGACTGCTCAAAGGGAGTGCAGCAAGCTTGAGGGTCCCCCCCCGCCCCCTGCAGATGAAGCTGAAGACCTGAGCAGAGTTGTCCTGACTGAGAGGAAGAAGCGGCTTCAGCTTTTTGCCACACATTTTGCACTCGATCAGACATGAGACGGCGGGACAGAGTTCTGGAAAAGTGGACGATTGTCTTTGCTGCGTTTCATAATTGTGGTAGAGGGCAAATTGAAGGAGAGGATATGAACTGACAGAATAGACAGAACATATGTCATGGAAGTGCATCGTGTTGACTGAGGATGGTTGGATTATCCACTTCTGCACATTTGGGCTGCATTGGTTTACGAAGCGAACTGACATGTTCATCTTTAGAACTGAGTATCAAGTGTTTTCTACCTTCTAAACTGTTGCTTTGCAGAAACTAGCACTGGATGGGATAAATGCAAGCATTTGCTTGTTGTGTGTGGCGCACTGAAGAGGCATGGCGTTAATTGGAAAACATTGTTTTTTCTGCTGTTAAATGTTTTACACACTTATTGCTTGGTGGAATACACAGTGACAATTATGAACCAGTCGTAGTTGCTTATATGGTCAGAGGATTGTTTGTGTTGCACCTTACATTGCCAGTACATTTCAGATATGTGGTTCAGATGCAGCATCTCCATCATTCCTTTGTCGCCTTTCTTTTTTGGTCCAGCTGTTTCCTATGAATATTCTTCCAGGTACTAATGTGGATGCTGTACATCATCACTGAGCTGAGGATTTAAGCTGTCGTGTCTCGTGTTCAGCTGACCGAAGCAGTGTTTGTCGCTTCCTTTTTTCCACAGTTAACTGCTACTAACTTTACTGGGAGTCAGCAGAAGGGGCCTTTTTTCTGGACGTAAAGAGTTTTGAAGGAGTGATGCACGTCACTCCTTTCAAGAATCACTCCAAAATGATATGTGGTCTCTAAAAAGACCTGCATGAACAGCACTGTGTATCTGCTGTCATTGCCAATAATAAAAAAAAAAGCGGCTATCATCTGCTTTTTGTCAGTTTTGTGTTCATTTGAAAGCTGTTACGTGCAAAGTACACAAATATGATTTTCATCTGACCTTGATTGTTTCTCAGTGTTGTGTACCATTAATTTAGTTATTATTTCCCCCTCTACAATATATTGTCTAACTGATGGTTGCTTTTCAGTGGGCTGAAGACACTATTGGTTGTTCAGTCGCTGACAGGTTGTCTGACATTGTTGATGCTGGAGAGTCTTGCATGTTCTAAAATACAGGGTCTTCTTCTTGATTTCCAGCACCCCCAAAAGAGGAAAAGCAGGTCGAGAAGGAACAGGAGAAGGACCCGGCTCCACCTCCAGCAAAGTCCTCCTCGGGGTCTGCGACTTCGGCCAAAGGAAGCAAGAAGCCCCCACCGACGAAAGCATCCAAAGTTTCCCCAAAGAGCAAGAAGCCCCCCCCTCAATCTTCCGCCTCAAAGACATCCAAGAAACCTGCTCCTGCATCTTCAAAAACCGCATCCAAGTCCAAGAAGACGGGCTCATCCCCGGCCTCGTCCCCCTTCCCCCCGGGACCCATCCACGTCACGGGGGCGCTGAGAGTCACCAAGTCCAACTTCACCATTCCTAAGAAGCAGCCCCAACCGAAGGAAGACAGCCGCAGCAGCAGCAGGAGTCATTCCAGCTCCTCATCGAGAGTCTCCTCGTCCTCGGCTCCCTCCAGCCACTCTTCCTCCTCGAGACATTCACATCCAGCCGTTTCATCCTCCCATGCTCCCCCCATGCCGCCGCCACACAACAAGCAGATGAGGACTAACATTCGCCGGTCACTCACAGACATCCTGTATAAGAGGTAAGTGTCCCATGAGGCAATACTCAGATCTCAGCTGGCTTTAAGTGCCCTGATAAAAAAAAAAAGCATTTGGAAATTCTCCTGTGTTTTTTTTGCCTTTAGGGTGAGTGACAGCGATGATCTGAAAATGACTGAGAATGAGGTGGCGAAACTCGCATTTGCGATTGAGAAGGAAATGTTCAACCTGTGCCTGAGTACAGACAGCAAGTACAAGAACAAATACAGATCGCTCATGTTCAACCTGAAGGATCCCAAAAACAAAGTGAGTCAATACCGAACACAAACTGTACTGAGTTTGGATCACAAGGCTCAAAAAGAGTTTGATAAGTTGTGATGTTGACTGCTTCTCATAATGTCTGCCCCATTGCTTCCAGGGTTTGTTCTACAGGGTCATAGGTGGTGAAGTTACTCCTTTCAGACTGGTGCGACTGAGTGCTGAGGAGCTGCTGTCTAAAGAGATATCTGAATGGAAGAAGCCCGAAGCTGCTGAGGTACCCCCCCATCCATCCTAAAGCAGCTGTATTTGCATGTCACCATGCGTTTTATAGTGTGAGTGATGATTGCTTTAGTTTAGGAAATTTGTACCGTTGAAGGTGATCACTTCATTTTCCGTCTGCAGGCACAGTCCTCCAGCTCCAGGGCTCATTCAGGCCACTCAAAACTGACCAACAGGCATGACTCTAGCTCCCATAGCTTGGATATGGAAGATGCTCCGCCTACGTCCGATGCAGATGTATGTATTCCTGCCAATTCATCTTCTCGCATGGTTTCCGCTACAGTAAGTGGTGGCAAGCTCCTTTTTCCTACTTTCCTACTTTCCTACTTTTTTGCACTTCACATTAAGTTGTGGTTGCTAACTGCTCTGCCTGACACATTTCCCTTCTTTCATCAGCTTTTTTTCTGGGATTGTTGAATGTAAAGCTTATCTCTTTTTGCAAACTGAGGTGCAACGTCTGAGATCTTATCTTGTGTATTTTGCAGGACCAGGATGACTCAGGCGCCACTCCTTTAACTCAGTCCTCTGCTGAAGGAAACAGTGGCAGCAGCATGCCAGACATTTTCAGCAACATGCTCAAAGACACCACTGCTGAACACAGGACTCACCTGTTCGACCTCAACTGTAAAATATGCACAGGTAAAAAATGGAAACCAAGGAGTGTCAGAGTCTAACAGCATGTGTTCTGCTCTCTCATGATATATTTGACTGTATTGTGTTTTTTAATCTTGTATTTTAGGACAAAAGATGGAGGACGAGCCTGCAGCTAAAAAAGCCAGGATCTCCAAAAAGCCTGAAACCAAACCACCCAGACAGGAGCTGCCGTCGTCTCGGTCTGGAGACGGCTCTCCTGCCAACCATCCTCAGACTCCTGCAGTTTACCAGCACCAGGACCCGTCAGCACACCAACACCCGGCGTCCTACCAGCCCACCGTGGTGCCGGCAGTCCCTGAATCGCAGCCACAGCTTCATCAGGAGGACCTCAACAAGATGGTTCCTCCACCTCAGGCCCCCACGCCTGTCGCCCCCACTGTCTCGTCCGTTAGCATCACCCGCAGAGACCCCCGCATGGCCAGGCACAGCTCCGGAGTGACTGTCAGCTACACCGCCCCAGAAAAGCCCACCACCACCGTGGCTGAGATGCCTCCAACTCCTGTTGCCACTGTGGTTGAGGCTGTTTCAAAGGGCCCGTTGCCGATGCCTCCAGCCCCGCCGCCTGCAGCGGCACCCAAGCTGTCCAAATCAAGGTGCTTAATCATGAACACAGAAGATCCACCTCATGTTGTTTTATGTACTCGCTTTTAGCTCCTACCAGTTTTTCTGCAGTACAAGATTTCTATGTGGTTTGCATGAAGAACCGTTTTTCACTATGTGTTGAAAGTGTTTCCTTGATTTATTTCAGTACGTCTGAGCCTCCTCCAGAGGGGGAGACCGCAATCTTCCTCAATGGCCAAGAGAAGATTTGGAAAGGATTCATCAACATGCAGTCCGTGGCCAAGTTTGTGACCAAGGCGTACCTGGTCTCAGGATCCTTTGAATACCTGACAGAGGTCATTTTTTCTCCTCTTCACGGATATTTTCAAGATAAAATTTGGACATTAACTTTTTATAATTTACAGTTTTTACACTGATAATGCCAGACTAGTTGTACAGTTTTCTTTCCAACGTTATTATCACATAACTGAAAGTTTTGCTTGTGTTGTGCAGGATCTGCCTGACACCATTCACGTCGGTGGCCGGATATCCCCAAGCACAGTGTGGGATTATGTCGGGAAGCTCAAAACCTCCCTTTCTAAGGTTTGTAGGTGCAGGAACTGCCTGATCTCTACATTTAGCTGCTTTGTGTAACTTTAACACAGTTTTTCCTCTACCTGACAGGAGCTGTGCTTGATCCGTTTCCACCCAGCCACAGAGGAGGAGGAGGTGGCCTACGTCTCTCTGTTTTCCTACTTCAGCAGCAGGAAGCGGTTCGGTGTGGTGGCGAATAACTACCGCCGCATCAAAGACCTCTACCTTATCCCGCTGGGCTCCAAGGACCCACTACCATCCAAACTGTTACCATTTGATGGTCCAGGTCAGCATCCAGAGGAATACATCAATGATATTCTTGTCACTTCACTGTGATTGTCTTTATTTTAATAGCTTAATCCCTCCGTAAGTAAGAATATTTTGTGGGGTTCTTGCTCATTTTTGAACAAGAGCTTGATTGATGAATGGGTTTAAACTCTAGAGGGCGCTGGAGCTCCTTGTTACAACTCAACAGCAGGCTCCTCTCCTCCATTTGTAATCAATAAGTTTCCTTTATTTCCAAACTTGGCAATTTGTTTTGTCAGACTTTCTTGGTTAAACGTGCTCTGTCCTTCTGTTTGTTATTGATGTTTTTCAATTGTTTCTGCTTGATCTGTCTCACAGGGCTTGAACCAGCTCGCCCCAACCTCCTCCTGGGATTGCTGATTTGCCAGAAGGACAGAAAGCGTGCGGGCGCTCCTATAGAAATGGAGGAGAAGCGCTCCAAGCTTCAAACCAAAGACGTGGATGAAAGTGGCCTTCTGAAAGCCCCTCTGTCACTCAAAGCGGAGCGCGGCTCCAGACAGAGTCTTGAAATCCCCTTCAGTACGACCCCTCCAGGGTCACCTCCGCCGATCTCCTCTGAGGTTTCCAGCAGCACCGTCAGCACCACCTCCGTTCTCTCGCTGTTGTCCTCTGTCAAAGCTTCAGCCTCCTCCACCACTGCCGCCGCCACCACCACCACGGGCAAGGACTCCCCAACCTCCTCCAGCTCCATGGCCTCCTCTGCAGCTGCTGCCAGCCCTCTCCAGACCATTCTCAAGACGCTGTTTTGGAAGAAAAGCTCCGACGCTTCCAACTCCCCGACAGATCCAAGTGCAGAATCATCTGCTCCCACCTCCACGATGCTCGACCCCATCGTGAGACAGTTTGCGCAGATTTCAAAGGACACAGCGGTGGAGGAGGATGAGGATGATCGGCCGTATGACCCAGAGGAAGAGTACGATCCCAGCCAGGGCTATAATCTGCCTATAAAGGCTGCCGAGCCTCTAATCAAATCTGAAGTCTCTCAGCAGCACTCGATGGATGCGAGTGACGCTGACGACGTGGCATATGACCCGGAGGACGACTCTATCTTTGAAGACGTCAAGAGCGTCGTCCCGGGTCCAGTCGAGACGATGCCTGAATGTATTCCTGATCCCAAAAAGATCCTGGAAAGCCTTAAACAGATCGGAGAGCAGGCGTCGCAGAAACAGGCCGAGCAGCAGATGTCCTCCGCTCAGCCTGTCAAGTCCCTCCTGGTGAACACTCAGCTGCTCCAGCTCGGCAAAAAGGTGGAAGAGCTAGTCAAGTCCTCGTCGGTCGCTCCCTTGATCAGCCAGAGGAGAGATCCCAGACAGAGCAGAGATCCCCGCCAAGCCGTCGGCAGCAGGAAATTGTCGGAGGAGTCGGAGGACAAAGAGGAGACGCCCGCTCTGTCAGCTGACCCCGTCGCTGCGTCCGAGCCTGTCCTACAGGTGCAGCAGCTGCCCGACCCAGCTGAAGCAGCGAAGCCGTCACAAGAAACAGAGCCTGTGACTCAAGAAGAAGTAAAAAGCGAACTGCCACTGTTCATGGACTCAGACAAGCCAGAGGTGTCTATTCCTTTATTAGGGGAGGAGGTGGACCCCGATATAGAGGTCACTTACATGGATGAAAAAGAGACAAAGCCAGAGGAGGCCGAGCCAGTTGAGGCTGAGACCGATTTGGACAAGTACAGCATTTGGCCGAATGCAGCCAGTATTCTAAAAGTGGCCGACGACTCAGAGTACGACGACAACAGCAAGGACATGCCAGCAACAAGCTATTACGACGAAGCAACTCACACGTCCTCATTAGCGTCCACCATCCCAGTGCTGACTCAGAGCGCCATCGCCGACGTGCACTCACACCACATGCCGCGTCACATGTCCGGGTCAGGCTTCAGCAACGACTACAGGCTCCCCGCAGACGTCCCCTCGCAGTCCAGTTTCGCCCCTCCTCATTCCATGCAGGGACAGAGCCTGGGGATGAGACCCCCGCTGGGGGCCATGGTGACTTCCATGCAGAGTCTCCCTCCAATGTCGGCCCCCCCTCCAATGCAAGGGCCTCCGCCTCCCATCCACGTCCCGCCCCACGTGCACGGCCCGCCTCCCATGCAAGGCGACGGCGGTCAACAGTACGGCCAGCCTCCGTCTTCATACACCCCCTATCAGAGTCAGTGGGCTGGGAGCCAGGTGCAGCAGCAGCAGCAACAGCAGCAGCAGCCTCCTCACGGACCACCACCTCAGAACATTGCCCCACCCAGGGGACCACTTCCATTCCCTCCCATGGCCCAAAGAGGCCCCCCTCCTCAAATCTTCGAAGCACCCATTGCCCAGCAGCATATCGGACAACAAAGACCACCCATAGGCCTTTCACTGCCTCCAAATCTAGGCGGTCAGGCCAACATGGCTCCCCCGAGATTCACCAGTCCTCCTCCGCCTTTTAATTTCTCTGCTAACAGAGGCCCCCCACCGCCTTTCGCCGCACCGCCACCTGGTCACTTTGATAACAGGCTCCCTCCACCGGCTCTTTTCTCAGGACCCAGAGGTCTCCCTCCATCTTCGTACAGCGATCACGGAGCTCAGCCTGCAATGGGGGACCAGCTGCGAGGACCCCCCGACCTGTACAATAAAGACGCTGCAAACACGTCTCTGAAGATGAATCTGGACCAGCTTCCAAACACTCACCATCTCTTCAAAGACAGTCAGGGCCCCCCACCAGCTCCGTCCTTTCAGGGACTACCAGCAAACCAGTATGAGGAGAGAAGAGGTCCCCCTCGTGGGGGAGAGGTGGGGGGACAGCGCTTCAATCCTCACAACCAGTACGGCGTCTCCAGACTGTCAACGTCCCCCCCACACCGGGGGTCCTACGAGGAGCACCGGGGTCTCCTGCCTCAGGAGAGCAGACCTCAGCCCTTCGGAGGATCAGAGCGCTACCGCTTCGACAGACTCTCGGACGAGCCGAGGCCCGTTCGTCACAGCGGGCCGCTGCTGCCCACCCCCTCGGAGGCCCCCATAGGTGCTGCAGGTCGCCTCGGCGCTCCCAGTCCAGACCAGCACAGAGAGGACCATTGGCACCGCCACTCTCCCGAAATGCGGAGGAGGAGCAGCTCCACCCGCGAGGAGGCCGATCCTCGCAGCGGAGATCGGTTCAGCCGCTTTGAGGGAGGACACCGAGACCTGGGACCTGCTTCTTTGCAGCCGCCTGAAGACAGACCGAGGGACGTCTCCGAGGACCGCCGTAGGGACAGAGAGAGGGAGGCCTCTCATGGAGGGAGGCCCTCGTGGGACAGGGGGCAAGGGAAGCGCTGGAGCCGAGAGCAAGAGTGGGACAGAAGCAGAGAACGCGACAGGGAGCGCGACCAGGAGCGGGACAAGGAGCGGGACAAGGAGCGAGACAAGGATCGAGACAAAGAGCGAGACAAAGAGCGCGACAAGGAGCGAGACAAGGAACGGGACAAGGATCGAGACAAGGAGCGAGGCCGAGAAAGAGACCGCAGCAGGGGCAAGGATAACGAGCGACACAAAGAGACCGAAGGAGAGCGGCACAGAGAGCAGGACACAGACAAGAGGAGAGACCACCGAGACAGAGACAGGGACAGAGAGAGGGAGAAGGACCGAGACAGGGACAGAACTCGAGACTCTGACCGGAGAGACCACGACCGGGACCGGACGAGAAACCGGGATCGAGAGCGAGACCGCAAGCGAGACCGGTCCCGAAGTCGCGAGCGAGACAGAGACCGCGATCGAGACCGTGGGAAGGACCGAGGCAAGGACAGGGAGCGGGAGAGGGACCGGGACCGGGACAGGGACCGGGACAGAGACCGCGACAAGGACCGAGACAAGGACAGAGATCGTGACAAAGACAAAGACAAAGACCGCAGAGACAGGAGCAAAAGCAGGGAGAAGAAGGAGGAGAAAAAGGACAGCAAGCACGAGAACTCCAAGGACAGTGAGAAATCTGCAGAAAGCGTGAAGAAAGACTCTTAGTCCTTCATCAGCAGACGTGGTGAGAGGAAAACATCTCGTCAGCTGGCGTCTCAGTGTAGATGTGCAGTATTGATACAATTCCACAAATGTGTTCCAACCAGAACAAAACTTGTTTGACTCAGTTTGTGCTCTGTCGTCACTTGATGCTTCCTGAGTTTATTACATTTGAAGAGCGACAAAAAAACCCCAACTCAAGGCCATTTAAGTTGCTGGTGTCCAACTATGTATTAAGTACTCGGTCCCATTATCTGTATCCTTCTCTTGTCGAGGCATTTTTTTTTAAGACAACAATCTAACCGATTAACACAATTTGCAATGTGTGTAAATATGAATGTATTTGTGTAGATACTGATGTTTTTAATGATACTTTTCTAAGTAAAGAAAAATGAAAGCCATATATCTGAGATGGATAATGTGAAGGTTAAAGCAACACTGTTAAGGCCCGAACGCGTGTGAATATGTTCAGCGTCTTTGAAGCGAAAGGCTCCAGATATCCACAGTATACACCCCCCCCCCCCCATAAATGGTTGTTCATAATACGTCCTGATTTTTTGTTTCAGCTCAAGCGATTAAACCTGTTTGATGGAGTTTGTCTCTCGCTGTGTTGTTTTAAAAGCAAGTTTTTCTTGACACGGAAGTGAATCATTTTCAAGGTGAAAACGAGCTTCGGCTTTCAACAGATTGGCTGTTTCATTGTAACCAAGAGAAGTGTAATACTTGCTCTGCAAGTAAAGACAAGCGCGACAGCTGTTGTGAAAGGGAGGAAAATAAACCAAAATAACAAAGTAGGATTTCAGGCACTTGTGTGAAAGTTTATTCATTGAGCGATGAGCAATTAGTATTACAGTTCTTCTAATATCACAATATCATCACATCAACTTCCATTACTTTTGTGTATTCAGCTACTCCAGCAAGCCAGTAGGTGAAATGTAAAACAGAACAATAACAAAATGTCATCAAATGACCTTTTTATTGAATGCATATTTGTGCTACTTGAAGTGAAAAAGTCACTCAGGTGAAAACTGAACTGACGCCATCATCGGAGAGTTTAAATGCACTGCGGTGTCGGGACTCCTGAGTTTCGCACAGTGAGGATCGCTGTTCTACATAATAAAATGCAACGTGTCTCCTGCCTTGTGCGGCTACAATCGGCAGTAAGCATCTTGTGTCTTTGGCTAGGCTATTGTGCTTTGCTGAACCTGTTCTACACGTGAATTAGCAGGTTTACTTCTCAGACCTAATACAAAGACTCTGCTTCGGAGTCCTCCTTCATTTCGGCCTCAGGACTGGGACTCGATCAGCACGGGAACGGACCGGCGCGGCAAGCCCCTCCCTGCTCTCTGGCCTGCTCCCTGGCCTGCTCCCTGGCCTGCTTTTGGCGAGACCAGTGCTCCTGGAGCTTCTTGGGGCACCACACAAACTCACGCTGGGGTTTGTAGTTCAGAAAGGCGAACTTGAGGAGCTTCCTGCGCTCCTTCTTATCGAGGACAGCAAACAGGAAGTAGTTGAGGACACTCTCCTTGACTGCGGGGAGCTCTCCGTTGACGAGCGTCTCCTGCAGGAAGAAGCGAACCAGGGGGGCCTGGTATCGCTCAAATCCCAGCATCCCCATGCACTTCAGGATGCGGGTGATGCGCAAGTTGTTGTGGGTGTTACTGTTGGTGACAAAAACGCACTTTAGAGCAGTGTCAAACACGTGGAGAAAAAAAAGATCTATGGAATGGAAATGATCTCAGAATTTAATTGTATTTTTTTGGCACTTCAACAAAATGGAAAACTGTTGTGATGAGTTGAAGGTAGACGTAGTAGGATTTCACTGATTCAGGCCCAAGAAAAGTCAGGCACATCTGAATTTGGCCCCTCCTGTCGCTGAACGGCGTCGCCTTGGCTGACGGATCACCTGTTCAAATTGTGGAACCGACGCTGCCAGTTTGACGCTCGCTCGACCTCCACCGCCCAGTCTTTGCACAGCCTGATGCCGTAGAAGTCCAGCATGAGCTTGTACGACTCCAGGAGGTTAGTCATGGCGACCTCACTTTTGCGAAACTCCTGGAGAGGAACATGATTCGTCTGTCACTAAGAGTTCTTCTCTTGAAAACTCTGCCCCTCTGTGCTACCCCCCACACCAGTTTACCTGAACTTCCTCAATGGTCATTGGTTCGGCGTAGGAGTTCATCCCTTGCTCCTGCAGGGGGAACAACCTTAGAGAGAACAAGAGAGGGGGGTGTCTTAGCAATGGGAACGACATGTTTCAGTGAACCTCTGTGACTGAGGGTTTGCTTACCATTGAATGTAGGAGTGCACATACTCTAATCTCTCATAATCGAATCTCCATTTCTCATGAAATCCCCATATGGGGACATCTGATGAGGAGGATGAAAACGGTTGACACTGTGAATACTTAAAGACCTTCATTTGGATGTTCTTCTCAGAAATGCAACTTCCTCAAGATTTGAAAATTCAAAAATTTGATTATTTTTTTTCTCTCAAGATTTTAGGATTCATTCCTAATGATTTGGGTGATGTGATGCAGTGCGATGTTTGACGCTTACTGTCTGGTTTAGAAGGACTCTTTCCAAGGTAAAACTGCAGGTTGGGCATCCTGTGCTGCACCTTAAAGAAGAAGCCCACTTAGACCAATTTTTTTATCAATAAAAAGCCACTTAAACAAGACTACTGTCGTCTACTTACATAACTTTTGGTTCCCATGTATTGAATACGGTCTTGGTCCTGTGGGGATGGAAGGGGCACAGTGGAGCGGTGCCATGGGGGACTCACACGACAAGACTGCCTGTACTTGTGCATGTCCCTCGCGGCTCTTTCAAATCTCGCAAAGTTGCTCTGAAGCAAAGGAAATAAAAAAAAGTCGTTTGATTTTGATTTACATCATTTCATTCTTACAACAAAGTTTATCGAGTGAGTCAAGTTCTACACACTATATTTAAGACTCTGAAGCAATTCACAGACATGTCTGTCAGACAGGGTTCTGACACCTGGCCTGAAACCAAAAGCATACAGGCCACGCGCCTGAAAGGGGCCTGTGGCCCCTCACTCACGTTGATGTGGAATGCACCGCGCATGGACATCGATAAAGGCCTCCCTTCACCCTCTTCCACCTCCCACGTTGAATCGTCGTCGCAGTACAATTCATCCGTTTTCGGCACTCGGTGCGCTCTGCCGCTGAATTCATCCTCCTCCTCCTCTTTCCCCACCTCTCGCTCGGCTCGATTACCGAGGCTCTGCCCTTCGGAGGCCATGTCGCGCTTCGCTCCGGGGGCCTCGCTTTGACCCCACTTCTCCATGAACCCTTCGGGCGGATCTCC
Source organism: Malacoctenus tetranemus (assembly GCA_032274765.1). Classification (NCBI taxonomy): domain Eukaryota; kingdom Metazoa; phylum Chordata; class Actinopteri; order Blenniiformes; family Labrisomidae; genus Malacoctenus; species Malacoctenus tetranemus. Next base: position 3,934,522 of record JAUESF010000070.1, on the reverse strand, counting down.
CCCGTCGCCGTGGTCTGCGCTCTCTCTGCCTGGCTCGCTCTCACTCCCTTCGTCCTGTCGGCCCAGCGGCAGTCTGGGGACCACTGCGAGAGTTCGGGACAGGAGAGCACGCAGGAAATGCCACACGAAGAGCGCACCGCGGAACAACCAGGCGAAGACGGGGTACAAGAAGCTGGACCTCAACCAGTCCATCGACAGGCGGAACAACAGGCACGCGATTCTCATCTGGGACCGAAGAGTAGTGCACCCAACTTTTCCTCACTTTCACTTTCACTTTGCTCAGTGCTCAGTAAGAACGAAACTTCTCGGAAACGACACCCACCGCCACCCTGTGCGCAGTTCTCTTTACAGGACACAAACAAGGAAACTTTTTGTTGAACGCGAAATGTTTTGAATATTTAAGTCTGGACCACTCCCCCCGAAACGCATCGTTCTTTCCAAGTGACTGACTGGAAATCGGAATACTTTCACTTTAAAACAAACGAGCTTTTCTTTGCTCTGAGTCAGATTTGCACACAGTAACATTCATTCACAGTGTGAACTGCCCCAGCCCAGATTAACATGTGATCTCAGTGTCGAAGAAAGAGTGTTGATAGGCTTCCTCCTGCAGTCAAACGTAGTAGGTAGTTAAAAGTTAAAACAGTGTTCATCTAAAATGGTTCAAGAAAATTCTGCATGACCAGAAGAAAAGGGCAGCGTGAATGTGTTTAGTTAGACTGAGAGCGATGAGGATTGAAGGAAAGGAAAAGAAGGAAATCTGGAGCTGAACCTTCATAAAGTTTCCTCCTGTTAAAGCCTTTTAAGACGAATAAAACACAGCAGGAAAAGTTTTTATTGTGAGAGAACAAGAAAAAAAACCTCACACATCCCCCCTCCATTAAAAAAAGAAACTGAAGAAATAAAAAAAATCGCCTTTATCGAAACACGATGCATTTTATTTCTCTCACTTTGTTTCAGTTCGAAACACAACCTCCAAACAAACTTCTCTGGAATACCTCCACCTTTGTCTTAGAGTGATTTGATCTCTCCCCTCTTATTGTTGTGGAACAGGTTGAGCAGAATGGCAGCGCTGTGTGCTGGTGAGCGCTCCGTTCCCACCGCAGGATGACCTGGCGTCAGGGTCAAGTCGGGACCAACATTAGCTGCAAAATCAGAGTTTTAACAGGCACCTTCATCTTCGATGTGTCGTCGTTTATTATCAGTTTCATTAGTGTTTGCTTTTTTTTTAATGTCTGAATGTCTGAAACCGTCTGAGTCTGTGCGATGAGTGACGATGATGAGCACGGCCCTTCATCTGCTGCCATTACTGCCGCCTGCTCTTATCGGGGGTAACGATAGCATCATGTTTGCTGTATATTCCTCTGCCTCATTTTATACAGGAACGACACTTGTATAGATGAGGGTCCCAACTCCAGTCGGCGTACATCCTGCTCTTAATGTCTTCCTGCGGCAGATAACAGATGTGTGAGTTCTTCCTGCAGAGCGATATGAGATGAGTACATCAGATAGGGCAGCGACGTTATCTCATCGAGGGGGGGGGGATGCTGAAACCACAGGGGCCTTTGTGTGAAAGTCACTGGAAGTGTTGTAGCATCGCGCGCGCTGCGGCTGAACTGCCACGGCCGTTCGAGACCGTGTGAAGTTCTCCATTTGTTTCAATGGGAAAATTCACAGGAAGGCATTGATCTCGAGGGGGCGGTGAGGTGAGGACCGTCCGCACCCACTCGGAGGTCTCAGGCGAGGCCCTTATCTCCTGGGGAATCCTTTCAAAAGTAGATCATTGCTCTCACTGCTTAAACAGAAGGAACGAAACAACCAAGGCCTGCCTGGCTGCTGCATTGTTAACAGCTGCTCAACAATACATTCACCAAAGCAGGCTGAAGCCCTGCACTGTCTCTGCAAAGACAGAGCCACGGTATAAAGATAGCCATATGTTCTGTAGGGGGATGCAGGCAGCAAATGTGGATTCTAATGACAGATCTCGGGCTCTTTATGGCCTCTTTTAGCGCATGAATAGTTTCCACAAATTGGAGCGCCCCGGCGAAAATGAATGGGAACTCCGAGTGGGATGTAAAACTGAAATAACCCGCAGCACACGGAGCTGTACGGCAACTCAGCCTCTCTTCTGGTTTCACTGCCGTGAACCCAATTAACGCGACGCTGAGTGAAAGCCGGGCTGATGCCACAGGAGAGAGAGAGAGAGAGAGAGAGAGAATCTCAGCCAGGCCGCACGAAGGAGGCCTCCACACCGCTGCACTGACACACGACTCCCGTCTCCCTCTCCTCACTCGGTGCACAGCGCGCGTCGGTCTCTTAGTTAAATGATGATGGCTCGGCGGCGGATCACTCAGCAACTAAGTGCGCTTGGTAAAAAGGTCACCGCCGCCAGCCGGCTAATGCCTCGCCGCCCGGAGTGACGCTTTAGCCGAGCGCGGTGTGAACGCTCTGCACATGAACGCTTCACGGGGCAAAACAATCAGGGGAGCCGAGGCTGGAGAGGCAGCTGTTCCCGTGAGGCGGAGGGACACGCGACACTGGCAGACGCCGCCGCGAACTCACCATCAGTGAATTACGGCCACGAGTGGCTCCCTTGGATTTTTATTACCAACTGGGAGGATGTCAGAATGGGCACATCTTTTCTTTCTGCACTTGGGAAGTGACACAGGTTATGCTGTCGTTCAAAATCTCTCTGGGATCTTGTGTCAAAGGTGTCACACCTTTTCCTTGATACTGTCATATTGTGGTTTGACTGGCAGTTAACAGCTTGTGGGATGGGGAAGGGTGGTGCAGGGAACAGGTGGTCACGTTTTGGTGCTGATCCAGTTTGGTGAAAGGATGAAAAAAAAAACGTCACTTATGCGCGTCTTTGGAGTGTGTGGCCCTTTAAGAGACGGGTGAGCGCATGGAAGTTACAGCTGGAAAGGTGAGCTGGTGCGCCCGCGGAGGTACGCGCTCTACCAACGTCCATATGAGTTTTTGTGTCACCTGGCCCGCAGGTTGAGTCATTTAGTGCAGGGGGTGTCAAACCCACCGTATAGTTCAGGGGCCACATGCAGCTTCACTGGATCCCAACATGCAATACAAACACTATCCAACCGTCCCTCAGTGACTTGATGGTAGCATCAGAGACCATGCAACAGGATTTGCACTCTTGTTTCAGAAAGAAAAATGTACATAGAAAACAGTCAAAACTTTATGCACTTTTTATGAAATCTACAAGAAAAATACAGAGATTTCCAGAAAAAATGGAACCACAGGCAACAGATGAGTTCCAGTCATGATCTTTAGCCTCAAAAATACCTAAGCCAACAATCATGATGAAGAGGCCAAAGCACCACAAACCGTTGATGCCAAGAACACTAATTTAACAATTTAAGGACAAGTTGGATTACTGTGGCAGCGAGTTCTACAGAAGAAAAAACCCAAAAGTGTTACTGCCTTTGAATGCAACTTTTTTCCAGGTGCTCTGCAGGCAGGATAATTGCCCTCCACCAGTTGTCCCTCTGCTTTCTTTCAAAAAAACCCCAAAATATGCCCAGACCTTGATAGCGTCCTTTTAGCGGGCTGGTAAATGTTCTGCGTGCTGTCAGTACTTTCTGTCATTACGATGCCCAAGTTACAAGTTGCGTATTCGCACGAAACAGTTGCAAGTTGCTTGTGAGAATTGAGCGAGGCTGTTATCACACATCCTGGTAATTGACCGCCATAAATGAGATTCAGTTAAACATATGTGGTAATGTTGTCCTGTAAAACCTCACCACGGTTTACCAGGGCCTGCAGAGACCTGTGGAGGGGCAGGTGCTCAAAGTTACAAAAAAAGGGCACATGAAGCACAAATGTGAAAAACACAACACAGAATCTGACCTTATAATTTGACTGCTTGAATCGCAGCAACTCATCTAACTTTCACACAACACACGCAGAAAGAACAACAGAAACAAAAGCGCACTTTGGGCATCAAGGGGCAAAAGGGGCAGGTACTCCAGCACCCCTTGCCCCCCCCCCCCCTCTGCACGTGGCTGCGGTTTACCGTAATACCGGTAATCATTACACCCCTAATTGAGAGCAGGTGTAAGGGAGCGCCTGCTGCAGCCTTTGGGATAATGCTTCGGTGTTGGGTGAGGTGAGGCCACGGTGAGGCTCATAGCGGAACAGACACACACGCATGTGCGCTCAGGTCGCCTAACTCCCGCTGACACGCTTCACATGATGACACGCGACCACGCTTCAGTTTCAACCCACTTTCGGTGTAATCCAAGCAGGTCAAAGGGGCCCGCACACACCCACTGTCAGTATAAGAACTCGGGAGGATTAGCCCTGCGCCTCCTTCTCTGCGTCTGTTCCCTGGAGGAGCACCTGCAGGAGCCTCCTCTTCCTCCTCCTCCCACCCTCCCGCCCCCTAGCTCCGTGCGGGCGAGTTGAGGATGAAGACGCAGAACATCAGGACCCTCTCGCTCATCCTCTCCACGGTTTGCTACCTGCTGATTGGGGCCGCGGTCTTCGACGCGCTGGAGTCGGACAGCGAGGGCTCCAGGAAGAGGTCGCTGGAGCAGCGGCTGGACGAGCTGAAGACCAAGTACGGGCTGACCGAGGACGACTACGGCGAGATCGAGCGGGTGGTCGTGCAGTCCGAGCCGCACCGCGCCGGGACGCAGTGGGAGTTCGCCGGCTCCTTCTATTTCGCCATCACCGTTATCACCACCATTGGCAAGTAATGGCGCAGTTCCCAAATTGTCTGCAGAAAGAAACTGGAAAAAAAAGTTGCAGAACTCCAGTGATTCTGTGGACAAACAGGGGCGGAAGTAACATGGAGAGATTGCGGGCTGTGGGGGGTGGGGTGGGGTTCTGCTCTAGCACCATCAGTACCATAATTTACATTTGTGAAGTTACTGTCATGATATGCTGATTTGTGTTGCTTTAACTTTAACTACTTACCACCACTTATTGATATTGGATGTTGTGAAATATATCAAGACATTGAATAATATCTTTACTATTTACAAAAGATAAAGTGCTAATAATCAACAGTGCAGTTCTTACAAAACTGTACTTATTTCAAAACTATATTTGCTGCTATGTTCACTTTAGACATGTGGTTGAGCTAAAGTCACTGATTTTCAGTCAAAAGAGTTGAAGGTTAAAGCTGAGCCTTCATAAAGTGAATATAACAAACTTTTTAAAGTCACATTGTGAGTGTATAAAGCCGTTGGTCATCGCAGTTTAATGTGCTTTCAAAATGTGGACAGAAAAACAACAATAGGAGTTTAAAAAGTCACCGACTGGCAGACTTCAAATGCAGAACCACAGCTAAACCTTTTCGTTGTCCCTCACTTCTGCGCTGTCATGTTGTTCGTTGATGTTGCTCCTAATCCAAGTGACACAACTGACCAGTGAACTGCGACAACGTTCCATATGTGTTTCTCATTAAAAACACAAGTTTTGAGGTTGAAGCTGCGGTCTCGTTTCACCTTCAGTGATGTCATGGCGTTACTGAGTTTCCACCCGTGGCGTGTGGCCCCTGAGCTGAAATGAGTTTGACCCCCGCTGATGTGGGCCGTGAATCACAGTCCTCCTAAATCGGATCCTGGCCCTGAACTGTCGTTGCGGTGGAAAAGGTGACAACAATGTCTGACCTCATTGCCTCGCAAAAAGCTCCCGTTCCTCTGCTTTTACTTCGGTGAGTGCTTTGAGATGGTCAATAAACGAAATGTATTCTCGTCATGGAAGCGTAAGCGAGCTTCACATAAGAAACGCCTTCATTTAATATTTGTTTTATTTATTGTATCGGCTTCACCTCCTTGAGGGAAAAAACGTATTTCTGATGAAAAATTTGCAAAACTTAAAACACCATTAGAGCAAAAGCAGCTTTTTTTGTACGTCCCTGTGAAGTTGCAGTTTGGATTGTGATATTTGGTACAAACAGAACAAAGTATTTGTTACCTGCTTAAGTTTGGCAACAGCGAAACCTGTTTCTCTGCAACGTGTCTGACTGCAGTCATACTTGTTGCAGAGAATACATTATACGCGCAACATTTGTTATCA
>JAUESF010000070.1:3898183-3908183 GCA_032274765.1 Malacoctenus tetranemus | reverse complement strand
AGAATCATTCTCGCACTCATTCCCACATCAACACACGCTTTGTCTCTTTTTTTTTTCTTATCACCAACACTGACCCGCGACAGCCCACCTGTGTTGGATCCAGTAAACACCTTCAGCATGTTCCCCCTTTTCTTACTTCCCCTCTCGGAGTTGTGAATGACGCTGCGACATCCGCTGTATAAATGATCTCGACTCACTCTCTGGGCTTTGAAGTGTTGACAGCGACTGGAGTAATTAAGTTTCTGTGCATAGACGCCAGCTTTTTATGCGCTTCTCAGCGCCGCAGTGCAAACCGGTTTTTGTTTACATCGATGATGCTGAGAGGCGCCGGTCCCATATAATTTAAAGGAATGTAGAGTGACTGTATCTTTAACACTCAGAGCAGCTGTCAGATGTTGTCTCCTTTTAGGTAATTGAACTTCTTGTTTAATGTAATCAAATCAAGAGCTGGAGAGAGAAAGTGAGCACCACAAAGAAAACAAAAAGTTTGAGTTAAGCACATGTTACGAAACTTTTCATCTGCAGCTCTGCAGTGGTTCGTTTTCGACTTTGGATGCTAAAACGTGCGACCTTTGGATACTTGTTTATTTCCTGTGTGTTTTAAGGGGCTTTTTATTTTTCCCTCCACAGCCAAAGGAGCGCTCATTGCAGTGATAATATGTTGACGCAGAAAAAATAACCAGCAAATTCTACTGAATGGAAATGTAAGTGGCCTTTGAGGCCTGCGAGCCGCATGAAACGAGCATGAGACAGCTCTACTTTCGTGGTGCTTGGTTTGGACTCCGCTTCATATTCACTGAGCCTAAATAAAGGATGCACAGATTCAAATATCAGGGATGGAAAAAAGAAATGGCCGCGCTTCATAAAGAAACAGAGGTGGGGGGCACTCACACACTGACCAGAAGTGTGGCTGCACGACAGGTCTGACTCACAATTTTGAGACGATTCAAGCAAGCGAAGATGTTTTATTTTTTTGTTTACTTTTTACACGTCTGATGAAAGGAGACTGTTTAATGGAAAGAGATGCTGAAAAGCACTAATGCTCTGGGATCAAATGCTTCTTGCTCACCGGGGCCCGCTGAGCCTTGAGACAGGCTCTTTAGAAAGATCCTTGCAGGCTTTTATCTTATAGATTCGCACTAAATTTGTGCGTGATCGCAGATAATTAAGTGGGTTATAAAGAAAATGCACAGTGCTGCCAGAGCTGCTGAGGCTGTCTGAGGCTGCACATCATGTTCTCCCTCATTATATGGTGATTTCTGGAGTTCCGTGGTATTATTGTCTGCTTTGAAAAAAAAAAAAAAAAACACGCAGTCTGAAGCAACACTTTTGCTTTCGTTTCTTCAGATGTTTGGTTCTCTGTGACATTCAGAGGAGACACTGTTTCCTTCATTTGCACTTGGTTTGACGTTCGGAGGAGGGGGGGCAAAAAAAAAAAAGGGAGGAATCAGACGAAGGCCTTGGCTCACAGAAAAACACTGAGCTTCACAAATTGGATAATCAGGCTGGGAAATGGACGTGCCAGGAACTTGTCTTTCCGAGACAAACAGAGTGCATCATCACTCCGCTCTCCTTCATTTCAAGAGAAGATGTTGTTGCCAGTGGCGATCGCAAACCTCTATTTTGTTTCAAGCCGGAGACGAGTTTGGTCTGGATGACTGCTGCTCAGTTTATTTCCAGAGGAAAATACACAAGACAGTATTTGAACATAGTTTTCAGAGAAGCTAAAACTTAAAAATCTCAGCTTCCATAATCCTGCTTCCTTGCTTTTGTTCAAGAGATTATGGTTTTTCCTCTTTGTGACTGAAGTTTATAGAATCTGCATGCAAAGATCTGGAGACATGTATGAGCACGTCGGCTCGTCGTGGCTGTTGAATCTGGCGACAGGTTCGAGAATCCCCTCCAAATTGTTTGAAATCAATCGTCCTACTGTGAAAGATATTATTACTGGCTATAGTGCACGTTCAAACCACTGCCAGTTTCTCCAGGATTGGCTGCTCACACAAATAATTCAGGCCATGGATCTTCAAGTAACTCTCAAACAGTGCATGTGTCTACATGCAGAAGGAGACCACACATATCCTCCTTTTATTTGCAAGTAGAAAAAAACAGAAAAGCCTCGACTGCCCACAAAGCAAAACTAGTTTGCCAGGAAACATGTCGGCAAAAAAATACGGCTTTTTTTTTTTTTTTGTTGGGAAGAATCGGCTCTGCACAGATGAATCAGAGACAAAAGCTGTGTGCAGCATGTTGCTGGTGCTGCTGAGCCCAAATCAACCACTATTTTTGAAATGAGACTTGCTGCTATAAGAGCAAGAGAGACTTGGGTGTCGAAACCCAACAATCGTTTTTCATTTAATAAGTCAAACCATTAAACTGTGAGCGCCAGGTACATTCAGAAGGTCTGGGAGTGTGTTGGGTCAAATCCAACACATGATGTGATGTTTTCCTTTTAACTTTTGAAGTCCAAGTCACTTTTACATCTGTGTTGCAACGTGTCACAGTTTACATTTCAAGTCCTACAGTACCCATATAGAGCTGTGTTTTGATGATGACGCTGCATTTAGTGACCAAAGTGTCATGTGCGTTTACACATTTTAATACAAAGAGACAGAGATGTAAAATAAACAGAGGTTGTCATGAAAAAACAGACAAACTGAAATTCAACATGTAAAATATGCAGATGATACATTTAAAAAAAAAAGGAAAACAATTTGTCGATTGTTTTCTCATTTTCGGGTCAATAAAAGAAACTGAAACACAAGTATTTGAGATCAGATTGTCATAAAGATGCAGGCTTCGAATATGGAGAGAAAGCAAAAAAAAGAGCTCCAAAAGCTGAAGAAAAACACAGAGCCCAAGAATAACCCCACACAACAACAACAACAACAAAAAAACTTAGATCCAGCAAGACTGGCATGTGAACAGGGGAAGCAAACGGGGTAAACAGAGCCGGCCGGGTAAAACAGGCAAAGCGACAAAGGCAGAGAGGGAGAACACACCGGGCTGAGAACGCTGCCACGGAGTGAAGTGGCACAGCTGCAGCACCGCGGGGACGGGGCAAAGAATGGCTAAACAGAGAAGTGCTGGCAACAGAAGAAGTGAGCCCCCCCCGCCCCCACTACCCACACCCCCCACACGACAAGACAAAAGGTGTCTCACAAGACGCACAGCAGAAGAAACAAGAGGTAAAACACAAACCAGGTCACAGACTGTGCAGACCTCGGTCAGAAAAAGAACAACACCTCTATAAATGCTCAAGTGGCTTGTTTTGTTTCATTTCATCACTTGTTTTATTTATTCGGTTGACTTTATGAGAGGGAGTGTCCAATCTGGCAGATTGCATTTGGAGCACGCTGTTCTTTAGTGCACAGTCACAACGCGGACGTTATCAAACTGTCACGAGTGGCTGTGCCGCACGAGTATTTAATCACTCGCTGTGTGGCTGGGGGGTTTGATATGACGCGGAGATGATCAGAAACAGTGTGGTGGAGCTGCTGCTTCAGATCGACTGGTTTCCATGTTATCACGAACCACGAAGAGCTCAGTGGTTGCTGTTACGAGCTCTTACGGCTCTCTTCGCTGAATTGCGTGAGTGCTCAAACATGCTGGAACGTTCAACGCAGAGGAACACGTGTGAACGGTGCCGATGGCCACGGTTTGGTTTGACTGACGCTCTGTCAAATGAAACATGGACACGCAGAAGTTTAAATACTAACTCCTCTCAGTACTTTGGGCGACCTGATAGAAACACAGACGTCCATATTCATCCATCAGGCACTTTGGCGTCTCATTACTCAATCAGCTTCCACTGCCGATTTCACAGGATATGGCGTTCGCCATCCCGGTTGCGGTTCCTGAGTTCAGAAAGAAGTTAATAGTTAATGATTTGTGGAGAGTTTCTCTTAATGTATCACAAATGAAAAAGATAATTACAGAGTTTGTTGTGAGCAAACTAATGTATTTTAATGGCAAAACATTGTTAAGCTGTTTTTTTTTCTTGCCAGCTTTCAAAGAGATTTTATTTTTTTATATTTGCCTGATTCTTGCTCGCAGGCAACACAAGTGCAAATAATTAGAGTGGAGGTGGATCTTTTCGACCTCGCCTTCAAAGTAGCTCGTGAGCTGAAAAAGTGTTGGCAAAGATTTAATAAAGTACATTGTTGATATGAGAGATAATCGTGTTTCCAGATAAAGAACAAACAGAAATAAACTTCTCTGTTAGAGAAAGTTGTCTGTGTTCTTTGATGGAAATTAAAACCAAAGCTAAAATAGCACTGGGTAGACTGCATACCTCCAACCATGTGGTGGCCATTCCCCTGCAACATGTTTCACTGGAGCCCACCGACGGAGCAACACACTCTCCTCAAAGGTCACGCTTTCCTAAAACATGCCACAGAACTGACCTTTGTTGTCATGTTGTGTGACTGGACGACCGGGGCTCCACCAAGATTGAACCAGCTGCTTATTGCGCCACCCACCCTGCAAAAACCATCCGAATCCACAGAAGACTTTTAGATGCTCAGACGTGACACGGGGGGACATTTGGGGTCCGGTGTCTTGCTCAGAGAGACTCCAACACATAGAAGGAGGAATATTAGAGATCAACCCCCCAACCGTTTGATTTACACAGGCTCATGCGTTTATTCAAAGTTTGGCTTTGCTCCATGTGAGGCAGCACATTCAGTTCCCTTGATAAATGAGTAAACAGAAGAAAAATAGCTTGCTGTATTTGAAAGTATATTGTTGATAAGTATGTAATTAACAAATAATAGTATTTATGCACTATTACACTTTGGCGAGCTTGCTGTTTTAATGAGTGTGTGCAGTGCCACACTGTGCGCGCTGATGAGGACAATAATAAACATTTGCTGTAGTTCAGAGAGCATCTTTTTTTTTACCTCCTCCCGACGATCCAAACTTACCATCGGATGTAATTCTGATACGTCTCCAAAAAGTCCTGATTGCGTTAACCACCGCTGATCAATATTGACAGTGCGTCAGCTGCCAGCGCTTGTTGTTTTGATCATTTATTCACCAGCCGGTTGTAACCGTGCTCCTGCCTGACCTGGAAAAGAGTGTGTTTGTGGCCCAGCTTTAGTCAGTTTTGAAAGTTTATGCAACGCGACTTTCATCCGGAAGACGCCGATCATCTGATCAATGATTAATCGCCTCACTCCCTCTCTCTTTCCCTTTCATACACATGCCCTCAGTTGTTATTTTTTTAAAGCATTCATCCGAGGAGTTCACAGGCATCCTTCTGACTTGGTGAGTTTACAATTTATTCAGCGCTGCTTTGTCTGAAAAACACAGAACATTTGATCAATCATTCATCACGTCTACTTTCGCTCCCTCTCAAACTCACAGGATGCCGTCGCTTATTTTTTCGAGATTCACTGCGGCGATGTCTCTATTCTTTCGGCACACTTCTTCAAGGAAACAATCATGCCTTCCGTATCTCAGGCTTCCTTTATTGTATCGCGATCATTACGCATCTTCAGCAGGGGGAGACGAGTGGCTCCAAATCCAGGAACACTCCGCCCAAAAAATGCACCAGTGAAGCCAAATACACACTCACCGGAGCTTTCAAAGTAAAAGCGATGGGAAATTCACTTTGCGTTCCCACTATTGAGCTGTGATGCTAATTTGATGTGTTGATCGTGACAGATTTTTGCTGACAACATTTTTCACTGACAACTACCAGCTGTTGAACTTGTAGGTCTTCTGCCTGTGGTTGCTGTTTCCCGGTCTGTCAGTCAACAAGCGGAGCCAGAGAGGCGTGAGGAAAACCTCACACTCGCAGGTCAACACAGAAACTCTTAACCCCACAGTTGCTAGTTTTGTCTCTGCAAGCTGTATTGGAAAAAAAAAACAAGTTCGGAGTTTGAAAAGTTGAATCAAGCAAACAGACTCGATTGGAGACACTGGCTAACACTGTATCGTGAGAATGGTGGAGATGGCTGGTCAGTGATCAGTCTTTAATTCCCCAAAATACGCTTGGTCCGATTCATTCTGTCCAAATTTCAGCGCTGTTCTCCTATTGGAGCAGCCTGGGAGGTTCCCAGCTGCAGGGTCAGTCACCATGTCGCGCGGGCCCACCGAGGAACATCTGAAGACTCCAATTAGTGAGCAGCCCAAGGTCATCAGTTTGCCAAACGCTGGAAAGTTCCACATACGCTGCAATTTGTGTTAGATGTGTTTAAGCGGCCTTTCTTCTCGGGATAATTGGGAGGAGAAGCCACTGGATATATGTGGTACAATAAACTTGGTGATGTGGCGAGCTCCTGCAAGGGCCAGTTGGCAAACTACTGAGGCTGGCAGGCTAACTGCTAATGAGCTGATGCACATTTACTGCACGGCTAATATTCCTACAGCTGACTTGCACTGACGGTCACAGCGATTCCTGTGCACAGAAATTTAACCCCTTCCAGACATTGTGTCTGTGAGAAGACAGTTGCCATTTTCTCAAAGTTAGCAACAGGTTAGCCGCAACGGCACAACCAGGAAGGAGGCAGTCTTGGTCAGGTGAAACTAACAATGTTCAGTTTGGAAGTGTACTCATTTGTTGACTGCGAGTTGAGGCCGAGCGGTTTTCCATTGTGTCTGCATGAGTGTCTCTTATCCTTCGGAGCCCAAGGTTGTTTGCATTTTGCATCAAACCTTTCAAGAAAAGTCCCTTTGTTGATCTATTACTTTCAAAAACACAGCGGGAACCCTGAGCAGGTGAAGTCTTTTGTACTTCCGCGCACTCTGGACCACCCAATCTCTGGTCGGGGTCGGACCCTTTGGGCGTTCTTTGTTTCCAGAAGTACGTTGCGGAGTGTGCGTCGGAGTCTCGACTGCGACAGTGGTGGCGGCGTTCGAATAAATTTCGCCGTCCTCATCTGCCCACCAACTGTCCTACTTTGAGTGGTATGTTGCACACACTGCCTCAGTCCTCCCAGCCATATGCCGCTATAGATTGCAAATTTGTCACCCAGCTGGGAGTCACTTCGCCAAGTTCATGACTTGAATATAAAATTGGCTGCTTGTTTGTGCACTTGTCAGACGATCCTATGGGATCACTTTATTTCACTGTCTAAAATTTCGATGGTCCGCTTGTTTGGCGAACACTGAACGTGCCACGAACATACATGAAATTAAAACTATTTGGAAATGACACAATTGTTCTCGTTTTGGTATCACATGCTACTTTAGCGCTCATTAATGTATGCAGCTTCTCACATGCAGGTCTCCCTTCGCCTATGTGCTAAAATGTGCCAGTGGCTTGTGGGATGTGTTGATGACTCAAACCTGCTGAGAGCCACAAAGTTATATTCGTTAAGTGAGCAGCTTGATGTTCGTTGACGCCCACTCGCTAACATGATTTCCATGTGCTATTTGCTTGGAGGGCAGAGATCCCATTTTATTTATGGGAGGTCTACCAAAACAGCCCGGTAAAGATTTTTCTTTTTTAGCCGCACGAATGGATTCTTACCGTTTATTCTTAACACAGGTCCTATTGGTGTCTCACATGCTTTTATTTTTTTCTTGAGTCAACCTTTCCTGACCGCCCACCCTCCAGGAGGAGGCCCGCTCCGCTGCACTCATCCTGCTCCACAGGCAGCGCTGCACGCCGCTGCTGTCGGTCGGTGTGAGCCATCGACAGCCGGATGATACAGCTGCAAGCTGGAAGGTATGAAAGCACCAAACTCAATGATCTAAATATTATGAGGACCTTTTAGTTCGATCATCATGGAGATAAAAATACTTTCCTTGAAGTATGGGGGCGTGGCCTCTGGTCACTTGGCGCTGGAGCCAGCCAATCACAGGACAAACACAGAGACACACAATTACAGACACACGTTCCTAATTTTGTGTTAATCACCTTAGGACTTCATATGTTTGAACAGCAGGAAGGAACAAAAGAGCTGTCAAACCCAACTCACCCACATGGAAAACATCTAAACTCTGCACAGAAAGGTCTCTGGTTTACTTCTGATCCGTCAAGATCAGGATGAAAACTGCTCAGCGAGCTTTTCCTTTCAAAACCTCCTTGAAGCAGCTGAGAACACAGCGCGATGGCTCCTCTCAGGCAAACAGGATCACTTTCATTTGGTGGTGTTTCCGGCCATTTTTCACAGCCAAACGACCCAAAGACCACCCCCTCTGTTTCCCCCACCGCAGGTCGAGAGTCGCTTGTGCGCTCGCTGCACTTTGGAATCGCTTCAAGTCGAGTCCATTAAACGCGCGGACAATAACGCTGCGGTGAAAAAAAAAGCCACTTGGAAATGTTTTCAGGAGGAATCGCAGCTCAGGTGGGCCTGAGAAACGCTCAGGTCAGCGCTGCCCTTTACACGCTGGGCGGCGCCCCCCTCCCCCTCTCCCCCGGTGAAGGAAGATGCGCAGTGAGCTCTCGAATTAACTGCTAACAATAGTGGGCTCCCTGTGCCAACAGCTTTGCTTTCCAGCTCACGCACACAAGCGCAGGCTGAAGAGTTGACAGGTGTGGGTTTTTTAGATGCTGAAAAGGAAAAAGCTGTAAAGTAAACACAGCCTGAAAAGTTTGGGCTTAAACGCAACCGATGAAAACAGCTAACAGCAGGTGTTAATAAGGGGGAAAAATCTTTCGTTTTATTCTCAACTCCGCCGAGCTGAAATTTTGGGAGTACAGACTGTGGACGGCTGTCAGCACGCGGGCGAGTGACTTGGGAACGACGGGAACAACATTCAAGAACAGCCAGACGCTGTTGGGGAAGTTTGAGTCTCAAATTTGTGAGGATGATCCATTACTGCCGCACTGTTCTTCTCCCACAGGAGAAACTGGAGGCAAATGTTTTGGTGTTAACACACAACAGATGCGAGGTGACAGCACCTCTGAAGAGGCATCGAAAAATAGCTTCGTTTCAGACGTAAGCTGCGTTCGGAGGCTCTGCCGCCCCAGTGGCCCCCCCGTGCAAAACGTGTGGCGTCGTGAGGTCGCAGGCATGTTCTCCCTGGAACCCCGTTGTGACTGGCTGACGCG
Organism: Malacoctenus tetranemus; assembly: GCA_032274765.1. NCBI lineage: Eukaryota > Metazoa > Chordata > Actinopteri > Blenniiformes > Labrisomidae > Malacoctenus > Malacoctenus tetranemus. Next base: position 3,899,179 of record JAUESF010000070.1, on the reverse strand, counting down.
GGGGGGGACGGCGCTGCTCCCTGCTGGCAGCGCCGCGAGAGACGAACGATGGCTTTGCTGAACTAGTTCGAGGGGAGCGTCGCGTGATTGGCTCGTTTCAAAAGGGGAGTGCTTGGTGCAGAGAATAATATCCATCAACAGCCAGCCAAGCAGGAGCGCCATCAGCAAACACAATTTAGAGCTCAGAAACATTATTGTTTCCCCCCCTTCCCTCCTTTGTTCATCTCACTACGCCGATGAACTGAGTGATGCTCATTTGATGGATATGATGCTGCTGTCGCGATTATATGAACTTGGTCGTTATTGGGACGAATTGAGTTTTGATGAAAAGACATTCTGTAAAAACAGGAAGGACTTTTTTTTCCCCTCCCCTTCAGCTCGGCTGCTCGATTCCCGTGTGAGAAGAAACTCCGACGCGTCTCCAGTTCTCTGGGAATGTTGCTCCTGTGTTGTGATAACTTGGGCGACCTGAAAGAAATTTAAATAAACATGAAAGCAATTATAATCACACAAGCCTCAGCAGAAATCCAAAATCACTGGAACTTAATACAATCGCAAGCTCCCAATCACAAAAATAAATTACCAGCGCGAACAAGAAATGTGATAGACGTCCGTGGAAATTTAAAATTTCACACAATTGATTGAGAAAAGAAGAAACGGTTAAAAAAAGAGAAAGAAAAGTTCTTAGAGTTCCCTCAATATCAGTTTTTCTAGTTTTTAGTCCACATCACTAAACTTTAGGAAAGGGATTTATTGTTATTTTCTGTGTTGTTATTGACCGAGGTGATCAGTGCATGTGCCAGTGACAGTGAATGTTCTCTGTTTTCTCACCGTTGAAGATTTTGACACATAGAACGTTTGTGGACAAAGTCATAAGCCCAAGCTTTCCATGGGACACAGTGATGTATTTCATGAGTGTTTGGGATTTATTCAGTCTTCCAGACCTGACAAAAATCGCAATGACAAAGCTGGAAGTGGGGCAGTCAGTACCTCTGC
>JAUESF010000070.1:3824730-3837157 GCA_032274765.1 Malacoctenus tetranemus | reverse complement strand
TGTGTGTGTGTGTGTGTGTGTGTGTGTGTGTGTGTGTGTGTGTGTGTGTGTGTGTGTGTGTGTGTGTGTGTGTCAAGCAATTTCAGAAAGTAGTTTTGTATATAGCACAATAAAGAAGGTATTCTTTTCATTGGTGTGACTAGTAACTGTATGGATTTTCATGTACATTAAGTGTCTATAAATGAAGTTGGCTGCAGGTGTGAGTGTGTGACTGTGTATTGCTGGACTGTTGACTCGACCAGAGGAGGACCGTTCTGTTTGCTCTCAGTCGCTTTGGATCATCCCCCTCCTTCTTCTCTATGAGCAGCACAAGGCCGTATAGGAGCAGGATGGATGGACAGTGTCACGGGGGTCTATCGTCGAGAGGAACTCATCTACACTTGTAATATTTGAGGGCTCCTATAGACCCAAATTCAAATGCATTGGTGTGTTCGGGAAGAAGATTTTATTGCAGTTCTCAGCATGAAAAGTTTGAGCAAGTCTTAACAGGGAAGTTACTCTAACTCGGGGTATGAACTCTGTCAGGTGTGACAGGCATCACTGCTCTCAGGGTAAAACATCCCTCACCTTTATATCTAAATAGATTATATTTGAACCTTGTCTCTCACTTGTTTTTCCATACATACTATCAACTTGTGTATATATTTACACTTTATGTAGAATTATCCACAATTTAGAAGCGTCTTTGTTACCATCCCACCTAATTCTAATCCTGTTCATGGTTTCTGGCTTCTGGAAGGCGGTCTTACCAGAACATGCCACGTCTGCTGCCTTTTCCCGCCTCTCGCTCAGTCCCTGCTGAGAAAGCGTCCAGGAACATGGCGGTTCGTGGAGGGACGATCTGCTGTGAATGTCTCCAGTGGGTCATAATGAGGACGGTGTGTTCCACGTGGTACTGGTTTCCAGCTCTGGCTCACGCTCAAGAATCGGCTGTGTGTGCAGGGTGAAGGGACACCCACTCGGCAGCACACGTCTCGCCATCATACCTTCATCCTAAAATCTTCACTGGGTTTAAACGAAGGTGGTCGGCCAATGCTCTGCTTTGATCCCCCCTGCACAGGGCATTCCTAAATGAGAAGTACTTGGGAACAGTTTTATTTGTTGTTGAGCTCAATTCAATACCAATCTCAGTAGAATTAACTAAACCTTGTAAAGGAGGAGAATTTCTTTAATCAGGCAATCTAAAGAATCCATACACACTCTTAACACACACGTACCTTTATTGCCTTTAAGAAGTTTCTTTCTCACACTGGTCTTTTGAATCCAACACGCAAACTACAAAGTCCAATTGTAAGACTGGATAAAAAATATTTTTTAATTCTCCAACTGTTAAATGCTGGATGGCTTTACGTCCCATTGAATCTGGATGGTCTTCCTTTTCCTCCTTGCAGGTTTCTCAACTTGTCGCAAATTTATTTCACAGCACAACGATGTCCGACTTGATTAAACCTGTGCACCTCCCTATTTAGCACCTACAAGCTTCATATCAGCTTAAAACCTCATTTTGAACACGCAATAAAGCGATGAGCACTCCTGAAGATGTGCCGACACCATTGTAAGCCATGGAAAGTTTGCTCATCAGGTTCTGCTTCAAAGCAGAGAAAGAATATTTATATATATATATATTTTTTATAATCTTTTTATTTCCTCCAACCCGGTTCACCTCTTCTTTTCCCTCCCGCTCTGATCCTTTCCCAACACGCCTCCCAGTAACACCCCCAAGGCTGAGCCTGTATCTCTTCAAACAAAGTAGGCTCCATAACTTTTACATCTGCAGGGATCTGTTGGTTTGCTCCTAACTCGACGAGGACCACTACCAAGTTTTTTTGAAAACGGCTCAGTGCTGCCTCTGGCTTTTAGGCAGCCGTCCAAAAAATTTTAAAATGTAACCCTGACGGCAGCGTAGATTTTTTTTTTCCTTGACTAAATGCTTTGGCTGCAAACTTTTTGATAGAGCGTCCACAATGTTCCCTACAAACCTGTAAAAAAAACCCCCAAAAAACGCCTGCATTTTAGAAGCAAGGCCCGATTTCTAGGAAAAAATTCATGTTACTTTGCAGCTTGGGGGGGCCGTGAGGGGATTTCACAGATAAAGATGCACAATCTGCTTTGATGAACGGCTGTAGATGGCTCGTATCAGTCCAATGGATGTGGCATGAGCAGACCTTTTCCTGATGAACCCCGAAGGCTGCCACCAATGTATGATGCTGATACCAATACAAACAGGACAAAAAAGAAATAAAATTAGAATTCACAGACACTTGACAAACAAACTTGGACAAGATGTAGTAAAAATATCACGAGAAAAGACAGTTAGATAAGTTCATTTTTAAGAGTGCTCACGATGAATTGATTGTCAAGTGATTGATATCTTAACACAAATAAATTAATCAGCTACTGAATTCATAGTCAAAGAGTTCGCTTTGGGAACAAAGAATGCTGCCATCTTAACGTTGCCATGTTGGAGACCAAAAAAGGGGTCGACCAGAAGAAAGAAAAAACTCCACAGAGAACAGCATTGGGGACCAACAAGGGAGACAGACAGGACAAACAAGGCGACATGACAAGGACACAAAGACAGACGGGTGTATTTAGGCACACGTGAAGCAAGGCGGCTAACAAGACACAGGTGGAGACAAGGAAGGTTAACAAGCAAATGAGACACATGGAGGGTGGAGCCACAAGACACTGGAGACCAGAGAAGACAAGGAAACACGTACTGAATATATAATGACCAACATGCAACACAAAAAAATGTGAGAGGAGGAAAACAGGAAACAGTGGAAAACTGAGAGCCGAAGCCGAAGTCGCTCTGCGTGGTCTTGAACAGAAGCTGCTGCTACTTGGTGGTCCTCGCTGGTTTCATATGCAAAGTTATGCTAATGTGTGTGTCATGAAGGTTATGATGCACATGTGACAACTCTGATCAAACTGCAGGTTAATCTCCCTGTTCTATAACAGGCAGCAGACAGGCGTGAGGCGCGTTGTCAAGCTGTGGTTAATGCATCCTAAATATACACACTGATCCTGAAAGTGACAGTATCAGCTATTTTTATCTGTTAATTCATTTCTGTGACTTCTGTCAGCTGCCCTGTTGCAGATGTTGATGCAGTAAATGTGTCTTTTCGCACCAAGACATCTCCTGCATTGTTTATGATGAGCAGTTGCGTTGTGCTCGGCATTAATTGCTCCAAATAACGACTGTATCCTCCAATCGTTTATCTCAGAAATGAATTTGTTGTTTTCTGCGCAGCTCTTTTGGTCATTAAACGGTCGTGAAGGCTTCTCTCACAGCCTTCCCCCTGATGGCTTGAGCCGTGAACTGCTGTAGCTCTGACTGATTGTTCGGGCTTTCTTGAACATACAGTTTGTTCCAGCTGTCCGGGCTGATATGTTGACTCAGAGCTTGTGAGTGTGCGCAGCCTCAGCAGTTATTTACATATGAGATATTTTTCTTTCCTCTTTACTGCACTTCAGGACTCTGTCCAAGCTGCCCTGCGGCGCAATGAAAATGCTGTTTGACAACAGCGAAGCCACAATATTGACTGTGGCCCTTATTGTAGGTGCAAGTCTGAAAGCATGGAGAGAGAGAGCGAGAGAGAGAGAGACAATGCAGGGCACAGTCGTTGAAGACTCAACAGACATCCTGTGTATGTCACATGTTGTTATTGTTCCTCCCACGAAGCCTTGTGATTAACGTTTTTTCTCTACTGTTCCACTCCAGTCTTAAAAGACTTCAAAACACACAGCGACGAATGAAAAGTATGAAATATTGCATCTGACAGGATGCAGATTGATAGAGTCTCATCACATCATAGGTTAAACTTAAACCACCACACACGCACGCACGCACGCACGCACGCACGCACGCACGCACACACACACACACACACACACACACACTGAAGGGAGGACTCAAGTCTCCCTTGTAGAAAAGCTCTGGCTCCAAATCACAAAGGTTTATTAGGCTCGATACTCGCAGCAGCTATAAGGTATTTAGTCAGCAGTTTGTCAGCGTGATACAAAGAGTGTGTCATTACTTTTGGCTCAGAGTCCTTGAAGGGAACTTTTTCTAATTTGTGTTTTTATCACAGTGGTTTATTGACGCATGACTCATGTCCAGGAAACAGTTTGACATCCCATTGTGCAGCCACTGATAACCACGGAGGTTTAACAGTACCTGTAAAACACTTCCAGTGACTTCATGTCCCATATACACAGTAATAGTGTGCTCAGAGCTGGACATAATGTCCAATCCACTCAGTCTTATATATACAGTATCTTTGTGTATATATTTATATAAAAACCAACCATTCATTGATCTTCATTTCGTTTTAACTTGTAGCTGCACTTGTAGATTTAGTGTCACAATATACCTCCAAATCGTATTTGAGTTGAAAAAAAATCAAGCACAGATTAAGTCGTCTGCTACACCAACAGTCGATTGTTGCTGAAGACTGAGGGAATAGTTTGCGACACAAATCAACTGTTCAAAATGAGCTGCTGCTCAACAGCATTTGTAAAAAAAAGCAGCCTCAGTGGAAGGAAGAGGTAACTGGCAGGCACAGGCAGGTGATCAGGCCCCCTACAGCCGGGGGTCCTGTGTTTCTGGACCTGTCTGGAGAGTAGAATAAATGAAGGACGTGAATGCCGCTGCACGTTGGTTGGCATGGACAGACTTTGTGGTCAAAATTAGGATTTAAAAGTTACATTCAAGTATCCTTCAACAGACAAAGTCGAATTTGTGGTGAAACTTCAGAGATTTGCTCCCGTGTGAAACACAGAGCGGCAGTGTTAGGAGCTGATTTTGGCAGTAAATGGCTGCCAGTGATGTTGGTGAGTCACAGGGTGATAAATATGTGGCTGCATTAATGTGTGTGCGTTGAAGGGAGACAAGAGCGGATGCAAAAATATTTCTTTTTGCACCCCTGACAACCACACTTCTGCAGGCCATGTGTAAAATGACATTCAAATGGAGTTTTAGGAGCTTCCCTTATGAAACGGATCCTGCACCGTGCAAGCAGAGCAGGAAAAAAGACTGGCTTGTCTGTTTTTCCTCTCTGTCAGAACAAAGCGATGCAACATGGGAGAAACAAGGTCCCTCATGTAACAAACAGTATTTTTAAAAAAACAAAAAAAACAAACAGAAAGGGAATGAGGGCTAAGAAACAGATATTTCTCTGCTCCTTTTCCAAGGCTTTCTGTAGGGAGTGAGGCCAATGATGCTTTTTTTTTCTTGCCCTGATGACTGACACTGCGGACAGAGAGACAGAGCCCAAACAAAAACATGAGCTTGCAGCCTCAAAGCATATTTTTTAAAAGAGGCTAAAAAACACGTGTCTGTGAGCTGTCACATTCATTTGAGGCACTGGACAAGAGAGATCCTTTTATGTAACACAATCAAGTGCGTTTCAACACTGGTACTTACACTCCATATGCTATTATCACACCGCAGAGGTTCAATTGTAGCACTGTGTGCTACTCAATCCACTTGCATGGCCTCACAGGAATGAGACTAAAATTAAAGAGGCTGTAAAAAAAAAAAGAAGAAGAAGAAGAAGAAGGAGGAAAGTGCGGCCCGATTCTCCAGACTCCCTGTGTGCAGCACGGACGGCGCCGCCACCGGAATAGCAAACGGCCCGAGGATGACGGTACGTGAGGGGAGATCGCTGTTTAATATGAGAAAAATGTCTGCGCAGAATGTGACCCAGTGACTTTTATAATAGAGCTGTGAAGTCTTCTGCGGCGGCTCGGAGAGTTAGCATGTTAAACCGCAACCGCCGGGGTCAACCCATCCGAATGCAATATTGAGTATGTATATAACCTTCCCTGGGAGAGGCTAACGCTGGTTCAGGTTCAACGTGATAATGAACCCAGCAGTCGCACAGTCACCGCAGACATTATCTGTCGAGTAATTGGCATTCAGAGGTCCGGTTGGTGGGGAGGAATGCTGAACTGGACGCGTCTGGTCAGCACTCAGATTTATCACTCATAGAGCTGCATATGAGAGTGAGCTGTACAGTGGTTATTTCAAAAGTGTAAGTGGGATGTGATCACATTTGTGGTTCTCTTGATTTGAGAGGGGGATCCTTCAGTTCTGTATTTGTTGGCTTTCTCGTTCCAGAGGGGGTTTTCTGTGGACTAAGTTGTTGATTGTCCACGTTCTGTCATTGTCAACTCATTCCCTTGCATCCTTCCATCGATTAATTTGCAAACATTCACAAAACAGTGTTCTGCTCTCTTCTGTCTGTCTGAAATAAAAAGTCGTGTTTCAACTGAGTGAAGACTTAATCTTCAAGCTGCTACCAGTATGCCGATGGTCAGTTAGTGATGGAATCGTCGCTGCTGTTGCCGAGCTGCCCATCCTACGGCTCTCCACTCATATATTCCATTTCATGGGAGGGACTTTCTCATCTTCGGCATTCAATCATTCTAGAATTGGTCAATTGTGAGCGTTGGAAGTTTTCCAAAGTTTTATGACAGGACGATTGCACTCAGGGGAGGCAGGGAAAGTAATACACTTTTCTCTCTGCGGTTTCACTCGATTTCACCAATTTGCACTCAGCTCTGCTGCCTCCCTGTGTAGATGCTGTTGTGTGTCCAGGCTTCTATTTTTTTTTGTTTTTTTTGTCAACGCACAAAGAATTATCACGAGCCCTCCGTTTGAAAACAACCCCCTGGTTGATTCTTAAATACTGAGTCTGCTTCTCACCATCATAAATGATTAATGTGTTCCAGTGCAACAGTGAAAGGGTCCTGCCACCCTAACAAGCTTCAATCCATCAACCAAAATCTGCTGAGCTACGATGTCCAGTCGAACACACCCTGTAAACAAGGCTACTGGAAGGGCACAGAGAAAAAGAGGGGTGTGGGGAAACCTTCTCTACCACTGATAATGATCCACAGCAATGTAGAAATGCAGGAAGTAGACGAGTTCCTCTTCCCCAATAAGTGATCCTGTCGTTTTTACTGAAAAAAAAAAAGGTTTCAGAGCATCAGCCTCAGGGTTTTTTTTTCCAAATCAGATTAAAATTTGGGTGTTTATTTTTTTTTAGACAGTGAAAATGACTCTTTTTGAAACCAGTGAACAAGTCTTGTAAAGCACCTGCTGCGTTGTAGCTTTTTGACCTTGTGCAGTTGAAAGGCTGGAACGCCGGCGCAGCGGCTCCACATCCGCAGCACTGCACATGCAGTCACCAACCGGACCAGGCGAGTTACATGGTTGGGCTCGTGCAACAGGAGCTCATGAGCGTGTCATGGCTGCTACGGCGTAACCTTTGACCCCCCCCCCCCCGCCCGCCCCTCCGCTGCCAGCATGTGCAGCAAGAGGAAAAAAATCAAAGCAGCCACACGCTTCTTGAATCTACAGCGCGGAACAACAGAGCGCAGCCATTAACAAGCGCCACTTACAGGGCTGGCATGTGCATGACAGCATTTTCAATGATTCACTGGTTTCATGCGCACAAAGTCTTTGCCTGATATGTTGCCATCTTTAAAGGGAAGCTCAATGCTGTCCTCACTGTATTGGAGCAGCACAATTAATATCAGTGTCTCGCTGTCTGTCTCTGAGACCCTCCTGTCTCCAGGCCTGCTGACAACTAAGGTAATGGCGACTTGCCTCCGGATTCAGCAGCGGTCACAAACAGCACCCTAAAAAAGCCAGGAAAACAGTCCGATTCTCGCTCGAAACAATCGAAATAAAAAACGCTTGTGACCCAATATTACCTCAATTTCACCCTCACGTTGTCAGCCGGAGATAAAAAAAATACAGCCCCCCCTTGCTCATAAAGCAAAAGTCCACCATGCACAGTCAGGCCCTTAAATTGTGTGCAGTGGACCGTTGTTTCTGCGGGGAGTCCGGGGAGATAACTCTATGTGAGCTAACAATGTCCTCAACCGGGCCGGCCATCGGTTGCCGCGCCCTCCCAGTGCAGGTGAAGCTGGAGTGGTGGTGAGCAGCTGTCAGAGAGGCCTGTAATTGGAGCCCATTGCACCATTAGTCCTGCCCATTAGGCCTGTTATGATCGCTGTCTGTCTCGGCTACACTTCTGCAGTCACTGTCTCCGTTTGACCCAGGGCCGCATGAGCCGCATGTGCCCCCCCCCTAAACGGGGACAGGGCTGATATTTAATGACTTGTCACGTGCCCACCTGTGACTCTCTGGGCTGACGATTCAGTGCGACACATTTCCCCCCGTGCGCCGTCTGATCTGTAATGGTCTCCATCCATACAGGGAATTGGAGTGTTCACCCAAGGCTAAAAAGAAAAGAAAAGGGTAAAAAAAAAAAAAAAAAAAAAAAGAGAGAGAGCTGAATGATTGTGTTCTGCTGTTTCAACACAGGCGATAGCAAGTGAGAGCCTGAGTGCCCGAAGAAAGGAGAGGTAATGGAAAACTGGTGGCAATGAGATCGGGGGGACAGTGACAGAGATGTGAGAGTCGGCCGGAGCGTTCGCATCAAATCATCAGCTGTCAGCGCAAATAGTTTTGCCTCACTCAGGAGTGCTCATGTTCGATGCCACCCTTCCTCTCAGAAATGAAGAGGAAACTTTTTTTCCCTCCTTGAACTTTTCGGCAGAGGATGAAAATCTATGTCAGCGACTTCAAATTACACCCCCCACCCCGAAAATAAAACCACTCCAAAAACAAAACCCCATCCACTTGCAGTGAGAGAAAATCCTCCATGTTTTGCAGCTCTTTGATTTAACATTTCCACCGATTATGTTCCACCACCCCCAAATCTGTCAGAGTTAAATAATCTCAAGCATGACACCTGAAAATTGAATTTAATTGGAGCTGAATCCTCGCGGCGCGTGCCATCCTCCTTCTCTCCCAGCGGGCTGTGCAAAGCGACTGTCGCCCTGCCACGACAAACAAGCAGAGGTGCGCACCGGAGGCTGAAGCCGTTGCGGCTCCGGCCCTGGACACCAGGCATTATTGTGGCGACCGCAGGCTGCATTAGTGGAGGGAGAGAGAGAAAAGCTTGGCTCACTGTTGGCGGCTGCAGTTGTAACAGAACATTTTTATGCAGGGTTTCAATCCCTCTGGGAGGGAACGCGCAGTTACTCCCTACTTGAGAAAAATGGAGTCAGATTGGTGGGTATTTTGCCAGCATGCTCAGTCCCTGGAAACCATTTTATTTTTCTTTTTTTTTTCTCCTTTCTTCTTTATGTGGTAGGAATACAGACTACTATGTTCTGGAGGCGGAGGCGTGTTCAAAATGAGACCTGTTTGATGTCAACACGAAGCCTTTTCTTTCAGATGTTCTGTGTCTTCTGGAGCATCCAAAACACACGCTTACATCTCGTTCTAGTTTTGATCTCCCTTCTTCGTGAGCCTCAGCCAGAAACTGTCTGAATATAATCAACCGAATTGCTCGTAATAGCTCGCCTGTTATATCACAGGTATTTTCATCCTTACAGTACGACTACTTGCCAACAGATTGTCATTTGAAAGATGGCGCGTTCAAGTTTAATTGCAACAAATTGTGGCTTCACTTATAAATCTTGAACATCACGAAATCCTAATCGTTTCACTCTAAACTTTGCAGACTTAAATCAGGCCTTTAAAATCTCAGACATTTGTAAAACCAACTGGTATTGTTGAATGCTGCCAAGCTGAACACAGCCTTTTGCCTCTGTGACACATATTCCCCACAGTCATAGAAAAGCTTTTAGTCTCGCAGCACCTCAGTCCGAACTGTGACTTCCACGTATGGTTCCTTTTTTTTTTTTAAGTGGCTGTTTTGGTCCCGTTCCCCTCCCGGGTCTTTGTTTCTTTCCCCTGCAGCTGTCCCTCAGGCTCACACTGCCAACTTCACATTATTTAGGTCATCACTGACGTCCTCCTCCGACTCGTCCTCCTGGACTTCCCGGTTCGCTCAATAGAATGCACATTTAAGACATCATTGATTCTCGCTTTGAGGCTTTCGCTCTGTTTATTTTATGCAGTTGCTGGATGCACAAAGCTCCAGGCGCTTCAGTAGGAAAAACTTCAGCTTCTGTGGTCTTCACAGTTTATCAATGATGCTACCAATCCAACGACACCTTGTTGTCCAGTTTAACTGGTCACTTAAACACGATTTGAACCTTTTCTCACCAGTCAGACTTCTGTTTTTTTAGTGGCCACAGTTTACAAGGTGCAGTCGTAAACTTCAGGGGATTTTAATTCACATTTCAACTGTCGAGTTGGGTGGGCTGGAGGAGTGGGGGGGCCCTTCAAGTAAACACCATGGTTTTCAGGTTGGGACAGTGGGTGTGACAGCGTTGATGTTGTGTGTTGGTGGTAAGCCATTGGGCCGTCTGCATGAAGATTTGTAAAGATAATTGAGGCTTTATTGAGCCCCCCCAGGAGAGTTCTTCCTTGCATTAAGTTACCTGCCTTCAATATCCTGAAGCACACATACTGTACGTCTATGCTACTGTGCAGAGCTCAGGAGTGAGCAAGAGCTTACAGAGGCTTTGTTCAAGGGTCCCACGAAATCTCTTGACCGTCTTGACTCTGTAACAAGCAAACTTCTAGTCACAACTTTGTCTCCTTGCCATTTGGTTGTTTTTGTTCCCCTTTTGATTGTATAAAAGTCAGCTTATAACCATCCACGTTGCTTCCAAATAGTTCTTCAGATTTTCTCTGTGAATGTGACTTTTGTCCTCAGATTGCGAGTCAGGCATCTGCCACCGGTGACCCTCTACTTGAACACTTTTGTCGGATCCTTTCATGGTGATTTTGTGCGGTTGACAGTTTGTCTGGAGGAAATTAATTGACACCCTGTTACCTGTTATTGTTTGAAAAGCGAGTCAGCTATCAAAGCGTTTCTCTGTGCTCCTTCACCTGTTGCAGCATTTCAGTTCCCAGCCTCACCTATTCGACTGCCGTACCATGGATTAGCACTTTTCAAGACTTAGCTGTAATAAAACCTAAAATGTATTCACCGATGGAATATTTCTCGGTGAGTTTTCACTGCCCACACATGCTCATTCCTGCTTTACAATACTTAGAGGCAGTCTTATCAATTTCAAGGTCTCCAAGTCCCTCCGACGCAAAACGCATTCATTTTCCAAGCGTGCGGGGGGAAAAAAAATAATTTAAAAAATCAGTCAATCTTTTCCTGTGAAGCTTTAATGGATGATTCTGGGTGAGGGCATTCAAACGCACTTGAGTTGAACTCGTGCCACATCAGGTTATTAATTTCACAATGGTGTCTGGCAGGTGCGCAGCTCCTCCATTTGTGACACTCTGTCTGAAGGTTGGAGGGTTTGACAGAGCCGGTCGAAATCCCGGCGCTCCTTGTTGAAGGGGGTCCAGAGAATCTTGAAATCCTGAGCCTCGGTTGTTGACCGGTTGTTAGTGTTTTGGAGATACACGTTCAGAGCTGGCTGCATGTCTGACTTCCTTGTGTCGTAGCGCGTTCCAAACATGTCTCACGCTGGTGAACAGAGCTTATTCAGGGAGCACGGAGGACGTGTGACTTGAATTTTACCTGTGGCACGTGACGAGCACCGACGACCCGAGTCCTCTCGACTCTGCCTCGCATCGTGATGTCTGCATCAGCCGAGCAGCTCCGCTTCGTTTGGCTTTAGAGATTCAGCCGGCTCAGTTGGCGCGGTGGGATGGCGATGACACCCCCTCCTTCACCCCCCTTCCTTAATGCTTCAGGCAATGTGGTCAGTTCCTTCCCAATTGATACACCTCAGGGTATTGCCCTTCCTGTCGAGTCTCGGTCATTTTCACTTCTTTGATTTTACTTGTGTCGCGGTCTTGAGACACAATTCTTGGGCACTGACTTTCCCCCTGTGACTGCACGGCCCCTTCCCGTCTCGAGTCTCAGCTCCCCCTTTAAATCTGCTTTAGAGTTGATCTCTGCTCATGCTGCGCTCAAGGTGATTTTACCCGGACACGTCCCCTTAATTGTGACACCTCTGGCGCATTCCCACAGGTGCTCGCTTTGTTTGGACACCAGAATTATTTAGCAGCCGTCGTGTGGTGAGGACATACTTGGTTTGGTTCGATTTTTTTTCAGTCAGGAGGCAGAAAAAAAAGTCTGGTAATTAAAGAGTTTTAAGCACTGAAGGAGAAAGTTGTTTCCATGGCTGGTATATCACCCACCGGCAGTAGGGAGACAACTCAGTACCTGGAGATGCACAGAGACACACACTGGCTGTCTGGGCGGTCCCACTGGCATGGTCAGTCATGACATGTCCAGTTTGATGTCTCAGAATAGCTGCTGTCTGATCCTCTGAGGATTTACAGATTTGACAATATGTCTCAATTGTCACCTGAGGCCCCAATTAACCACTGCTCAGTCAAAATGCACACATGCAGCCCACGTTCACACCTGCCATCACAGCACACGCACACACACACGCACACACACACACGCACACACACACACACACACACACACACACACACACACACACACACACACAC
>JAUESF010000070.1:3812808-3824630 GCA_032274765.1 Malacoctenus tetranemus | reverse complement strand
ACACACACACACACACACACACACACACACACACACACACACACACACACACACACACACACACACACACAAAAGCCACTTTTCCACAGACGATTGGTGATCCACTCCTGCAGTGAGAATGGCCACAGGCAGCAGTCCAGTAATATTCATGAGGGATGATGTGTCCAGACTGGCACCTCGGCGAGACCTCCCCTGGACCGATGGCCTGGCGGGCACTCCCGTCGCTTCCTGTCCCAGTTGACCTCCCCATCCCCATGCTGAGATTGCCATTAAGGAAATAATTGCACCCAGATCCCAGATGGCATGTCAGGAGAGCTGGCAAACCTTTCGATTGTAGAACAGACCCCCTGGAAGGGCCCAGTCCTTCTGTGGGAGCTGGATCTTTGTTTACGACTGCTCTCCAAGCGGTGCTGAAATAGTACCCTGGCAAAAGGAGGCCTCTGTTGTTAAAAATAGTCCAAAATCCCATATCAGCGCCTCTGTTTCTTTCCTATATTACACAAGAGATGGTCTGTCAGGGTTTGTGGTCATCCAGGTTGTCGTTCAGTGTCTGAAAGGAGCCACAAAACAGAAAGTGCTTAAACGCTCCATCCCCTGGTAAAAATTTGAGTTGTGTGAATCCTGACAACAGCCCACAGCAATGCTGCTGTTCGCCAATCCCCAGACCGAGGAAAAACAAAAGAATGAGTAAGAAGAAATGGAGGAAAATAATAAACAGGTGAGGGGCCATTTGTAAGATAACACGCTGCGCCTTAGTCAAATAACTCCAAACGGAAACAAATGTGTCATGGGGCCTCATACTTTCACCGGCGATTTGGTGAAAACCCCATCAGAAATATCGCCTCCAGCAGCCCTGATGAATATTTCAGTATCGAGCTGAGATCAGATGACTGAAGATGAGACAATTAGAACAGTGGTGAAGCAGTGCTTTTGCCTCACAAAAGAGAAATATCCTGGGTTTGTGTCTGAGCAGATCGCCTCCGTGCAGAGTTCCTATGTTCTGTGTGTGTGCGCGTGGATTTCGTCCAAACGCTCCTGTGTCCTTCCACAGTCAAGAAACACACATATGAGGTCAATCGTTGACTCTCGATGGACTCGTGACACGTCCACGTGTGATCCCTGCTTTCACCCGACGTCAGCCCTGATCAGCTCAAGGGCCCTGTGACCACAGCTTACACAAGCTCCATTGAGGATGGATGGACGTTCGCAGTCGGTTGCTTAAACAACCTTCCACCGTGTTTACAGCTGGCTGAAGGAGTTTGCTGAAGGAGGTTAACAACTCTCAGTAGGAGCACACCAAAGTGGAAAAAAAAGTAAACACCGACTGTCTGGAATTGAGTGGACATCATTTTTTTTGTGTAGTAAAAGTTTTTCAGATATTTCACTCAACTTTATTGAGCATTTTTACCAACTTTAGAACAAAATAATGCTTTTCAAAAAAGTTCCAAAGAACACTTTTGGATGCACCACTGTCACCTTTGTAACAGAACCACCTCTTTATTGCTTTGCACTGTCCAGCACAGCTTGTTGTGAAGGATGCTTCGTTATAAGAATCACAGTAAAGCTCTAAATCACAAGTACTCATTTCAGCAAGGTAACACTTCAAAGCGGAGGGACAAAGACCCTTCAGGGCCCAGATTCATCATCACTGTCTGCACCCGTGTTTTCCAGGATTGTTGTTTCTTATGTCTGGTCAAAATCACAGCCTGAATTACAGCTCACATTAACTTTGAATTTCTGGATTTGAAAAATGAAGTAAATTAACTTGTTGCATCGACACATAATTTCGTTAGTTTGGGTTGATTTTGCACATAAGTTTAGTGTTTTATGTCCTTTTTTTGGGCTTCTGTAGTTGCAGTGTCCAAATTTGGAGTGTACCATTTTTTTCTGTTAAGGGAGGATTGCAGTGATGAGTGATTGTTTGTAACTGGACTCAAGCATAGTGAGCAAATCACTTGTGTTCGCCCCCGACATTGAAACGGCAGTAAATTTATAGTCATTTAATATTTACATTAAGAAATCTCCCCATAACTCAGGTAGGAGCAGCGTGTCACGAAGACCGAAAGGAAGGAAATATCAAAGATGGAGCTCGGGACGACAAAGGAGATGCATTTGGTTTTCAAAGGGATGCAGATATCAGCACTTTCAAATCGCTTGACCAGGCCTGGCCTTTCTTACTCACTTACCTTTCATCTGAAGAGCTGGCCCCAGGAAAGAAATGATGGAAGGCTACTCAATATTTAAATGCATCCAGGTCTGACAAGTTCACGCTTTTATTCCAGTTTGATATGAATATTGAAAGGCACGTTTCACGAGCACCGAGGACTGGTCTGAAGAAGGCCTAATGGACTACTGCCCATGTTCTCATTGTGGTCCGCCAGCCAGGGGATGAAGGTTGAAGAGGCCTCTTCATCCTATCCATCAATGGATCGGCGGACATGCATTCAGGAAACATTCATCTCAATTAAAGCTGTTCTTCAGAAGAGAAAATGTAAATAGAGAGGCCAATTGTTGCTTGGAGGATAAGTTGGTGGTCAATCTGCATTTTATGCGGAAGAAACAAACCAACACTTACAATTGCTCATTGGATGATGCTGCTGTTTTGCAAAGGTTTAAGAAAACAAGCAGGGATCTTGGAAATCGAACAAAGATTCGTGACTGTTTTATTCCAGTAAGTATGGGCGATTCATAAATGTTTTTATTTAATAAAATGTTCCATTAAACATGAGGCGTAAGCTGTTAAGGGGCCATGAAAACTGCGGATGTTTCTAATGGTACCAATGAGGAAATGTCTAGTGGATAAACAGCGGTCATGGTTCAGTTGGTGGAGCGGTGGTCTTCTAATCCAAAGGTTGGTGGTGGGAGTTGGTGGCGTTTCATGTGCGTGTTTGTTGCAGAAAACGACCTCTGTGGTGCGACAAGCGAGCAAGACCTTGTGAGGCGGATGATTGTAGGAGATGGATGACCGGTGTAAGCTGCCACATCAGGAAATGTGTGTGTGTGTGTGTGTGTGGGGGGGGGGGGGCATCAGAATCAGCTTCGTGACGGGATCACTGACACCTTCTCAGCCATTCCCCAGTGAGGAGTTCTGTCTTCGGATATCAGAAAAATTGTGGTCGTCACATAAAATTTGGACCTTCCGTTGCAAACCTTGTCACATTTTGATCTTCATTCCTGGATCACAGCTGTGTCGATGGCATAATCCAGCGAATCACCTGTGTGTGACCACATGACAGGATAACACAGAATCTGACTGGTGGAAATGTTCCTGCCTTTTTTTTTTTAAAAAAAAGTGTTCAACAGCATCATCCTTCCTCAAACTGAATCATGACTGACATGTTTTCAAACCACATGCAGTTATGTATTTGAAACCATCAACTATGTTGATTGTTGATAGCTGGTTGACAGACAGTAGTGTTTTGTTTGTGTAAAAATCAAAACAAGCGAGGTACTCTGTACATTTCAAATTATCATCATACCTAAAATTGCTTCCAGTTATCACACTGATTGTAGGATTAAACACAGATTCAGGTGTAACCAGTCATTAAGTGCCGCCCAGACCTGCAGCACATAAGACCCCCACTGTCCAACCTGAAGCTCTGCCGTTGGCCTGCACTGATCCTGAACTCCCTGTCATTGCTTTATCTTAGTAAAAATGTGCTGTGATCTCTATTTATAGTCTCTGCAATCAATCCAGTGACTTTTTTTTTCTATTCCCACCTCATTTTCATTTAACAAAATTAAATGTCACATAAATCTCAATCCGTCAGGTGATCATCACGAGTGTCTCTTTTTTATTCCCTTTGAGTTTTAGCTTGCATATGTCAATGCTACAGTGACCCCCAGCTTCCTTTTTTAAGCACGCGTCCATCCGAACATCATCTTCAATAAGAGACTTTGCACGTGGGGGGCGGTGGTGCAGTGTGGGGGTGAGCGAGATGAACATAAAGGGGAGGAGCGAAGGGGAGTTGTTGTTAACCAAGTTTAAATTAAAAGACTTGGGAACAGGAAGTGCAAATTGGGCTATACATCACTCACTGCCTAACACCTTTGCGTTGAGGTATCGCATGCGATATAAAAAGCACCTGATGGTATGAGACGGAACACGTGACAGGAGAGATTGTAAGTCGTTACACTGATTCTATGAGTTGGTCCTTCTAACTGAGAACTGATGGAGGCCCTCAAAGTGGAGCAAGCTAGCTGGCTAGCATTCATTATACATGCACTGAGGGCTATCACCGGGGTCCCGGGAGACCTGAGCCTGACCAAGTCCGAGGGTGTCGGGTAGCCCATGGGTGAAATGTGCTGCTGAACTGGAGGTCACCCTTTAACAATGGTCATGTTGCAATATCTCTGGTCTGCCCCGCTGAATAATGTGCGGTCCCCCCTGTCGTCCTATACAGCATAGGGGTGAGACACCACAGTGCAGTCTGGTATAATCATGTTTCCTTGTGCTGGCTTTCGTTCCTGATCTTAGCTGTAAATACTTGGTTTCCCTGAGGGGATAAGATGAAGTCTACCTGAGTTTGAATTCCTCGCAGCCTTTATAAGGTCTTACTTGTAAATTAAGAAAAGAAAAGGTGTTGAAACTTGTGTCAGCATCCGTTTCTCTGCTGCTGAGTGTATTGTCTCAGTAGTGAGGTGGGTGTTACATGAAGTGTTTGAGAGTCTGATTTTTTTTCTCCACGCATATTTGACTGCGAAGAGGCACGTACGCGTGTCCAACTTGCCAGATTCTTTTAGCTCTGCCTAAATCATCAGTTAGTTATATTCTCATCGCTTTCATCGCCTTTTAACTAAACACATCTCCTGAGCGCCTGTCAGGCTTTTTTGCATAACGAGGGGCTTGTGCACCAGTGGTGTTTCACAGAGAGCTCGAGCAGCAATCTAAAAGCTACATTTGCAAAGGGGTGTTTTTTCATCTCTGTGACACCCATTTAGTGTCTAAGTGCTGCAAAGAGATTTATTTTGTGATATTTGTTGGGCGAAAAAAAATATGCAAAAGAGAATTTGTCTCTTGCAGAAGTACACCGGTTCACTAAGCAACCATGATGTGCGTGTTATGCTTGTAGGTGCTTGTGGATAATGTGGAACAGGGGGCCTGTTTGTCATCTAAATTGGGAGTCCTGAGTGAGTTAATCCAGTCCAGTGCTGTCGGCTACACAGTCGGCGCGACTTTGTGTGGAGTCACTAAAACCCCCGAAAAACTGAAACGAGAGAAGAGAGGCACTGGCGCCGACTGAGCCGCTCGGCTCCCTCCCTCAGTGGGCTGACCTTGCCCGTAGCTTTGCATTGTGGGAGTTTCACTTCAAGAAGGGAAACGCAGAAGGACCTGGGTGAAATAAACACTGAGGAGGATGCGTTCTCCCATCTGCTAAGTCCTACTTCAACAGGTTGAGTGCAACAGGGGCTTCATTTATTTTTTTTTCCTTTGCGAAAGGACTGGTTGTGAGGAAGGTAAACAGCACAAGGCTGCAGCAGTTTGGTTTACCTGCTGGAAAGCCACCCGGGAGACAGAACGAGATGGTAATTTGATTCCTGCACATGTTGTTAATAAAGGCCCCGTGCTCCTCTCTGCTGCTATGATTTCATTTAGACGCATAATGGTGAACATTAATATCAATACATACAGTATTGATTTTTCCTCCTTGCCTGCTCCGAAAGAGAGAGAGAGGGAGTTTCAGAGCACAGAAAAGGGGGGGGGATTCAATTGCACTGAATTTAATTTGGTGGTTTCATGTCAGCATAGATATCCTGAAATTCAGACTTGTCTGAGGCCCTGTTCAATATCCTTGCTTGACCCCATCCTCTGGTTTCCACTCCTCAGAGAGAGCCGCATTACTCTGAAGGAGCAGGAGAGGCTCGAATCGCTCCTCCCTCTCACAGATTCTCCGCTACCCTCACCCAGAGAAACCGTCGAGGGTCTCAGAAGGGTCAGTGTTGCAGCGTTTCCGTGGAGGGAAGAGGCCAAGCACGTGGGTGTTCCACCAAAAAAAATAAAAAATCCGACACCCAGAGGTTCCTATGGGCTTAACAATGGGCATGTGTTGTGCAAATGTCAAAGGTGCTTTGTGTGATTGTTTTGGTAATAAAATTGCATCCTTTGCTGGGAGATCAGAGTTCGCTTGCTTGAGAGGGGCTGTGCTCAATCTGGGAAAGGAAAGAGAGCGCCGGCAGGAAGTAGCGCGGTCGGAAACTGGAAAGTAATTGCGATTGATGTTGAGAGGAACGCAGACACCTCATTCATCAAAGAACAAACTGAATCCCAATATATTCCTCTCAATGTGTATTCTGTTAACTGGGCACAATTATAATTAATGGATGCACTCCAAAGAGAAATATCAAAGAACAGATGTTTACTCGGCCTAAGTCAATCGTCTCAGAAACCTTCAATTATGACCCCTCCTCCTCCTACGGGGGACAAAAATACAACATTAATCTGGGACAATTGACAGTAGATTGAATTGATTACCTTATTATAAGGAAGCTTGGTTATTATTGCCATAACTCACTGCCGATTAGTATTCTTTTGCATTGCAGAAGGAGGCAGAGCAAACACGATCAAGGCCTAATCACATGACTGGCCCATATTCATCTCGTATACTTGATTAGGTCAGATGTACACAGAAAAGGCGGGCTGGGAAGAGAGTGGGTATCAATTTCAGGATATGAGAATGATTTCCATAGACACCCCTGGGTGCTGAGCGGCTACTGCGCAACAAACTTGATTGGATCCCATTAATCACGGCTAAATAGTGTATCGCAGCAGTGGCACGTCCCGTGCATTTACGCAACCAACAAACCCCCCACAGCCAAGTACTCGACTCGGGAGTGTTCGGCGTGGAGTCGAGTGTGCTCGGTCACGTTTTTTTTCTTTTCTTTTTTCTCCTTCCGAATGAAAAAAAACATTAAGCTTATTAAAGGAATAATAGCAAACGTTGGCGTGGGCGTCTGTCAGCGCTGGTGCGCAGACGTTCACATTTTACAGATTTTGCCACCATATCAGTTCTGACATCAAACATATGGAGGCTACGCCTTGATTTGTGCTATGCTCACTGAATCGCTTCAATTGAGACGTGTGTGAGCGCCCCCCCCCCTACGCTCTGCCTGCATGATGAGGACTAGCATCTGAACTTCCATGCTGTCAAGTGTGTGTTTGATGCCTTCTTCTGACAGCTCTCTCGCTTTACTTTGCACCCCCTTCCCATACCCCCCCAACCCCTTCCTCACCCCCCTCCACCCCAACCCCCCTCCGCGCATCACACCACCTCCCCAACCCTCCATTTCACACCACAGAGGTCAGGGATTTCTGTGTGTGTTTGTGCGTGGAGCCGTGTGCGAGGAGGAGGAGGAGAGGAAGAGAGCCGAGGCGTGTATGGGGAGAAGCTGTCTGCCTTCTCAGCCGGTGGTGTTGTCAGGTCGGTGGTGTTAAAGGAGTCCGACAGTATGTCCCCTACCTCACCTTGCTGCAAACAGGGCCTGATATCAGCTTTCATCCATAGTACAAGTGTGTGGGGGCCTATGTGTGTGTGCGTGCGTGCGTGCGGATGTGTGTTTGTACCTTCCGAAATGTAACAAGTTTGTCCTTTTCTCCATCTGTGTGAGTGTGCGTGCGCTACATGTGTACACCTGCCCCCTCTCTCTCTCCAGCTCTGTGTTGCTCCGCTGTTCAATATTTATCTCCTGTACGCGCAGGAGGTTGACTCGAGGATAGCTGCAGGATTAATGCAATCCTCAAACAGAATACAACATGTCAGGTTTTTCACACCGTCTCCTTCCCCCCCGGGTGACCAAACGGGATGGTTTTCATCAGGGGGAGAGGATTTTTATCGACCCCCAAACCAAATGGCGGACCGGAGTCATGCTGGTGCCGTTTACACATGGCGAGATTGTTTGACTCCACCGAAACACGTTTTTCAGTCCTGCACACAGTGTCAATAAAAAAAAACAAAACAACTTTTTATGTCACTTCAGTCAGAGCAGGGCGCTTTTACTGGGTAATGTCAGTTATATAGAGAATAAAAGAATATCAGGTTTGAGGAAAAATGCTTCTCATCCCACATTTTTTTCCCACTTTTCTCGGTGCACCTGAACTACTCTCCCCTCTAATCAAACCAACGCACCAGATGCACCCGGAAAGTAGCTCCGCGCTGCTTCACGCCATCGAAACAAGTTATTCCTGACACAGGTGAGCCTGTATTGCTCAGCCCTATGGACGTAGAAATCCTGGTTAAAACATGTTGAGGAGAGGCACGGATAAGAGCGTGTTTATGTTTGAAACAGGAACGGAATAATTAGCAAACAAGCCTTCAGCGTCACCAAGATGTTAAGCAAATATACGGTAGTTCATTTACCGTTTCACAGTTTTTCTCGAAAGCCTCTTAAAATGGTGTTTTTCATTTAAAAAACAAACCTACTTTCAATCATTCTAAATCGACAGAAACCGACAAATAAACATGGATTTGTTGTTTGTTTCTTCTTTCAAAATACCTTTGCATCAAGAATTTGTAATCTTTGATTACAATCGCAGTTTTAAAAAAAATAGTCCCCCTTTTAAATTAAGTAGCAAAATTAAGTATGAAAAGCCAAATAACAATTGAGTAACAAACAAATGAGTCGTTGGCAGAGGAATAGCAGTAATCTGTAGAGTGCATCCAGTTCTTGTTCTTTTTCAGGCCTTTATTGATTATTAATGATGTGACAACAGGAAAATTAACAGGTAACATTGGTGATAATTGCTTGTTGAGGGTTCTTGTTTGTCACATGAAAGAGTTTCTGTTTTATTTCCCTGTTTGTCTCTCAACCTGTAGAAAGGATGTCATATGCATATTGATGACTGATTTAACTTCTGATGACTTCACTCAATTCAGTGGAACACAGACTCAATTGAAGTCGTGGACTGAGATCATCACATGCATGTTTTGACCGCACTCGTGCTTTAAACCGCACACGAGACTGTGTCAGGGTGAAGACTGATTTGAACAAAAAACTGTCATTACTTTTACTTTTCTTTCTTTATTTTGTGAATGCAACAGCCAGCAGAGACCACCCTTTATCGTCCTCACGGGAACAATCACATCAATACAGATAATGTGTTTTAAATATCAACATAAGAGTGTGTCCATGACTTCATGTGATTTTCTGACGACAATGACTTTGACTTCTAAGCAGCACATCGACTTATTCCATTAGCAGGAGTGAGATGATCACTCACAATGCGATGGTTCTTACTTCTCATTTTCCACATTATCCCTGTACAGGAAAACAGCTGTAAATCCAGTGAAATATTGTAAGCGCCATTATGTATGCTCCTGCACTCACCTGTCACTAACAGTCCCAAACACCAGCTGCTGCTCTCAGAGTGAGAGAGGAAAAAAAATCATGTGTCCTCTGAAGTCCCCGTAATAGCTACCTCAAAGCCTGACACAGATCAGCACACACCAGTTCATCTGTCTCTCTCTCTCTCTCTCTCTCTCTCTCGCTCTCTCTCTCTCTCTCACACACACACACACACACACACACACACACACACGCACACACACACACACACACCACCACCCGCGCCTCCCCGAGCCCCACGCCTCCGTGTTGGCGCCCCCGTACCTGCCTGTCCCAGCGCAGGCTGCAGCCTGACAGGCAGCAAACCGGGCCTGACAGGTGGCCAGGCAGTGTCACGGGCTCACCGCAGAGAGCAGTGCCTGTCTCCACTCATTTCCTCCTTGCTGCTCCCTTGACCTGAACCCCACCGCTCCATATACCTCCGCCTACTCCGCCCACCTTGCCGCTGAGGCAGCCTCATGCATGGGAGCCTTGTTTTGCTTTTTAGGGGGTTCTTTGGGTTTCTTTTTTTTACAGACCTGCTTTTTTAACCGCTGGTTTCCTGTCTGGTTGCCTGGCTTTTTTTATGCATTGGTTTTTGGCTGAAGGTGAAGATTGAGTAATGGAATAAACAAACACTGGAAGGAAAAAGAAAATCCTCAACGTATAAAAGGATGGAAGTTGTGTTCTGTTGTTCAAGAGCTGCTTGAAAAAAAGTACACTTTCACTGAGTCAGACTAAATGCCACTCGTTGGATTCAGAGAAAGACATGGTGGCCCTCAAGATTGCCGACTTCCTTCATAGGTATCCTCAATAAAATATTCACCTTTATCACAGTAAAGGCTTATTTAAAGGCTTATCTTATGTACAAAAAAAAATCCCAAACGTTGTTGTCTGAAGCACCGTCCACTTCAGAAAGTCCTTTTCGTAGGCCTGGTTGTTACACAGTACCTCCACTTGGAGGCAGCGTAGAGTCAGCAGTTTGTGGCGTGAACAAGCGCAGCAGCAGGATAGCCAAATAACGTAACAATGGTTGACAATGCACCTTTTGAAAAAGACAAAAACGGATCCAGTGATGTTGACGCAATCGTTTGAAAGGTCAATCCATTGACTGAACACGGAGGATGGAGGATTGTCCGAACCATCATTTTAGCTCAGCCATGACGCTTCTTCTTTGTGTCTCGTTCGCGCCACTTTTCCCCAAGGCCCCACCCCCTGTTCGGTGGAGTAATTGCCGTAAAGTACAGACGGCTGTGTGTGTGTTGAAATGGGTAACTAAAAAATCGCATAAATGGGCCTTAAGCCTGAGCGGTTCCACTTGCCGGACTTCAGACTGGTCAAAGTCGGAACCGGACTCGGAGCCAGCAGGTCCACCAGGAGTTCAAACACAATCCCAGTCTTCTTCCTTGAGTGAGGCCTTCCTTCATCCACCCCAACCGCAGCAATATGGAGCACGTACACGCATATTCGGTGTGTCATCTCAGCTGCAGACAGGGCTGATGCAATCCTCACGAGCGAAGCAGCTGCCATCCAAATTGAAAGTATCTTGCTCTCTTTGCCGAAAAACATGGACAGAAATAGCAAAGCCATGGCTGGCGGTGCAGAGGAAGGTGTGCCAGCGAAAAAAAGTTTAGCAGGCTGAAGCAGCAAACGATGCCGGGGGATTTATTTAAGCAGGCTGCAGATGATGAGAAGGTCCTGTGGCAAAGAGGCAGAGACATCAAAGAGGAGTCAGAAGGGAGCAGTTGCTTTGTTGTGCTTACATGACACAAACGGGTGACAAATTAAAGAGAAAATATGACAAAGTATCCTAATAAGGTATTTAGTCGTCATGTGTTAGCGGAACAGCTTCGACGCCCTCTCACTCTGATCCCCCCTCTCGAATCACTGGGAGCCTTCTGAGGAGTAAACACCTTTTTTTTTTAAATCTTCAACTCACTTCAAGTTATATTTGGTGATGGAGAAGAAAAGCGACTGATTTACATCAATTTCATACTGATTATTGTTCTTTGCCATCACAGTGCCACATAAATGGGAGGAATGTGAACCTGGAAGCGACAACTCCCATCAGGGCTTGAAGTGTTTCATCATACCAAAACAAAAGGTGAGTACAACAACAGTACAACTTTGTATGGATCTGAAGTGAGGCTTGGCACTGCGGGGACAAGCTGACCCAAACCACTGCCAGCAAAATGCCCCCTGCAGCAAATCAGAGCCAGCATGGATCAAATCGTTCTTTTTTGGGCTTTTTTTTCTCAAAACATTTTAATGTGCTTGTACATACTGAGACTCCACAGTTGCATTGGGAACCATTGTGTTTCGCGCTCTCCCCTTCATCGAGCAAAGCGCCCGGGTTCAAGCCCGGCTGGCTTGACTGTTTTCCCTGTAGAAGTGAAGGTTTCCTCCTGGTTCCCCTCTTTCTCTGAGCAGTCCAGAGTGTGTGTGTGTGTGTGTGTGTGTGTGTGTGTGTGTGTGTGTGTGTGTGTGTGTGTGTGTGTGTGTGT
>JAUESF010000070.1:3799667-3812708 GCA_032274765.1 Malacoctenus tetranemus | reverse complement strand
GTGTGTGTGTGTGTGTGTGTGTGTGTGTGTGTGTGTGTGTGTGTGTGTGTGTGTGTGTGTGTGTGTGTGTCCTGAGATTAACTGGCAGTCTGTCACCTTCACCCGATGT
Organism: Malacoctenus tetranemus; assembly: GCA_032274765.1. Lineage (NCBI taxonomy): Eukaryota > Metazoa > Chordata > Actinopteri > Blenniiformes > Labrisomidae > Malacoctenus > Malacoctenus tetranemus. The sequence continues at coordinate 3,812,599 of JAUESF010000070.1, read as the reverse complement.
GAGCTGGGATGTCTTTTGCCTTCATACTTTGCAAATACTGTGGTTCTTCCCATTGGTTGATACTTGACCCCGGTTGGCTGGCTGAGTACAAACATTAACTTTTTTTTCCCACTATTTTAATTCATTCAATAGTTGTATACATAATTTGCTCTAAAATGGTCCTTCTGTCCTTTTTTGCATTCATCAGCTCATCGTCTGATCCGTCTGTTCAGCTTTAAGTGAACAACCAAACTCGGAAACTGTAACTTTTGCGTTATGCAGATTCCAATAGAAATCACAGCAGAGTTAACTTTTATAGATCTCACAGCTCAATAAAAAAAAATAAAAATTAGTGTTAAAACTTTTAGTACATTTTTGTGCTTCAGTAAAAAGTAGATCGAAGAATAATTCTTGCACTCGCCCTGCTAATATTGACAATGAATTAATATTCTCAACTAAAGTAAATGATGCACACTTGTTATGTGTATTCAGCAACCTAATGTATGCAACTCCTCTCCTCCGACAAATATCTGTCCTGGAGTGAAGACAATGGAATCAAATGTTTCGAATTGTTCCACTAAACTTGGATGTACACGAGGGTTTTCAGCTCTTTCAATCTGGACTGAACCAACCAGGTGTGACCACACTGTACTTCACCTCAGTGGGTCCCATCATTTCCTCACAGCATGTAGCACAATGTACTGCTTCAGCGTTCTCACACTTTCATATGATCGGATGTGACACACGTTTGACGCCAATTGAGACTGCCTTTCATGCGAGAGACTTTAACACCATTGGGAGCAGCTTGGAGTTCAGGGTCCTACCCAAGGACACTTTGGTACGTGGACAGGGTGAGTGAGATGGAGGGGGGTGGGGTCCTTTGGGCCACTGCAATGTCGAGTTTATGTGCTTAAAGGTTCATTGCTCTGTTGTCTGGTCGTTATTTGAAAGTTCCACCTTCAGGTTATGAGAATTGTGCATGACAAAGGCTTTTAGTGGTGGACGGAAAAGAAGCTGAGGGTTAACTCCAGGGCACTCAGTCGAGCACAAAACTTCCACCACGCCACGCGATAGTAATGTAATTCTACACTCGGAGCTAACGCTGCAAGCTAACACTGTGAGATGAGGCTACGGGCCAATGAGGGGCAAGCACATGACCCCCCTACTATGGTTTCTGGATGCCACAGGGACAATGAGGGCACGGCAACAATGAGCCTTCAGACAAACTGCCAAGTTAACCTTTTAGTGAAACAACAGAAATGTTTTTCTTTGTAGTTTTTATTATTCTTTTTGTTTTGAAACATTTTGGATGATTACATCACTCCTAAAATTAAATGAAATTTCTTCCAAATCCATTGACGAACTTTTTTTTCATTATTCCGTTTAGTGACAGACATACCAACTGGCCAAAACTGTGGCAATCGCATATCCTTCTCAACGGAGGTAATTACTAGTTGCTGACAAATTCGTCCATGGGGCTGACTGGGCTGGTCTGTTGTCCAGCCTAAAATAGAGCCATACTTATGTGTTATGTGTCTGCTTCTCATTACAGCAGGATTATAATGAGCAAGATAACGATATGTTGCAAACTGAGTTCCATGAGTTCCAATTTCAAGCATGATCTCTCCCAGCAGGAGGAAGTCTTCGTATATAGACGCTGGCTGTTTATCTGAAAAGGGAAACTGTTAGTCCTATCAAAGCGCACACGCCCCGAGATGATCCACCGCTCTGTATCTTGGCGCTCATTCATTCTGCGCCGCCTTTTTCGCGGTGATACGTCGGCCCGCATCTCTTTTGTCTTCCTCCGTGGAACGAGACACTTCCCTCAGCCTGGGCTGTAATTGGTTTGCATGTAAATTGAGATTGGTCAGGAGATCAGCAGATTACCTCGGCATGCTTTTTCCCTCTCTCTCACCAACACGCACGTACAAATGCATACAAATATACTCACTCGCACGCAATCGGACGCAAACTCCTGCCTGCATGCACACGCACACATATACAGCATGCACACGCACACTTTTGCCCAGGCGCGATTAGACTGTTGCCATGGAAGTCTCTCCTAATAAGGTCTGAGATGACAGTTGAAATTCAGACATTATAATGCATCAGAGTCGAGGTCCCAGGAAATTGTTCCGTCTCGAGAGAGAGAGAGAGAGAGAGAGAGAGAGAGAGAGAGAGAAACCCAGTTGGCTCCTTTGTGTTCGACAGAGACTGTTAAATGGCCCTAAATCAGCCTTAATTTGATGTTGGATCTTCCTCACCCCTAAAGCGTAATGGCCTTGAATAGGTGATTCCTGTCCGTTCAGAGCGGGATGAAAGTGTCTTGACGGCTCCGTCTGCACAAAGGTGGGCTGTTAGCAGGAACATCCACACGGGGCTGAACAAGATGGATGTGCTGCTGCCGTCGGCTCCTCGGAAGGGAGAAAGAGGTCCTCTCCGTCGCTGAGAGCACTTCTCAGTTAAACCTCCTTTGAAATAACCTTTTCCGATATGACCATAATTCATACAAAAGCAAAACACTTTTAAGCAGAGGTGTCCAAACATCAGCCTGCTGGCTCGCAGCGTACCCTGAAAGTATGATAGGACGTGACCTTTAAAACGCTCCAGTGAACAACAAGTTAGCGAGCCAGGCGATGCGTGTGAGTGGTGCGCACGGTTCAGGAAGGGGCAGCGCATCACCGCAGGATGACGAGAGGCCACGAAGGTTCTCCACTAGCACGACCGGAGAGGAATAGCTCTGAGTCCGCCCCACGTGTCCTGTAACCTGTCGGTAGCTGACAGAAAGTTGACGACGACCCCAATGGTTAGTTTGCAACAGCTCAGGTTTGTGTCCACATGGTGCTCCACTATCACATATCCACACACACAGAGCTTTGACGAACCCAAACCAGCAACACTCGTTGCATCCCACCACCCTTTTTTACTCACCAGACTTTATGCTCACCTAAAATGAAGTTCAAATTGAAATGACATTGTCCCGGATATATGGTTCTTTTGTAAAAAAAAAAAAGACTTGGAGGGTGCATTCAACAATGCCTAGTCGTGCTGCGAAACGTTGTGTTGCAGCGTAGGAACCCGAAGAGCGAGAGAAATCGAATGAGTGCAGGAAAATAGTGATTGGAGCGATATTCTTCCTCACTGTTGAGCGGCCCATTTCATGCTCTGTGGAAATATTTGGGGCACCCCCGCTGTAAGGAAAAGCTATGACCTTTCCTGCAACATTTCTTTGTCACTCACCTTTTGTCAGCTCCTTCTGAGTGGGGATGTTTACAGGTTGTTGTATTTTTAATAGCATTTTTTTTTCTTCTTCTAATTGCACACCTTTGGTGGAACTCCAGGGAATGAAGGAGTGACCCTGCTAATGGAAGAACTCATCAGTATGTGCTGGGGTAATTAGCCGGATTTGCCAATCGTCTCATCTCCGAGGTGACCCCGGTGTTTGGGGTGAGCGGTTGACGTGCGGAGGAATCTCGGCAGTAATTACGGCCAACCGGCGAGTCCGCGCCCGTCAGCCCCGCTGGGTTTGCTTATTCCAAACGTTGGCCCCGGAGGGAGTTGGAGCAGCCTTTCAGATCAAGGTTGCTGTCGTGACATCTCGATGCATTAAACGGCATTAAACGCTTTGACGGATAAATTAACGTCACTTCTTTAGTCTGCCCGAGTCACAATAAGCCTTAAAAAACTGCAGCAGTTGTCTTAGCAACAGCTCCCTGTAACGTACACTCAATTATCCAGGCAGTCAGACACACAATAATGCCGTTCAAAGATTTTAATTATGCACTTGTTGGACTACCTCTTCTATTTATATGTTAGATTCGTATTGGAAACCAAATCAGCCTTCGCTTAAGTGTTTCCTAACTTTTAAAACTCCTCTTCTAGGAACAATAATGCTTCCCTCCTTTCACAGTGCTGCCTTTATTATTCAGTCATTCTCAGTCTATTAAAGGCTCCATAAAACATGCTCATTTTTCCCTCAGTTGCTTCGCTCTCACTCAGCCTTTCTCCATCCATTGTTGCTTACACGTATCCAACCGCCGCCTTCCCCCCTCCCGATAGCGCCAGGAGAACGTTTAACCTTGGCGAGGCTCAGGGAGCAGATGGTGGGCCCTTATGTGTGTCCGGCATCATCCGCGGCTAATGAAGTGATGTCTCTATAAACACCTGACAGTGGGTCAGACCGGCTTGGATGGCGAGCAGGGAAACACTCCCAGTTCCTTATTGTGTCCACATTATTGTGCCAACACATGAACCAGCCTCCCTGAATCAGGACAGCTCTGCCCGCTGCTGCACCTGCAGCCCTACACACTAACAAGAGCGCACAAACAACTCCGATCCATTTAACAAATGAGCAGCAGCACAAACACGCTTTGGATTCCGGATGCTTGCCGTACTAAATAAGCACTGCTTTACTTATTGAGGTCACAGCATTTGAAGATTGTGCAAAAGTACATTTCTGATCTTTTTTATCTGTTTACAGCAGACATTTTTTTACTTTTTTAATTTTATTCCCATCTCATTTTATTGGCAGATGTTTTGACACTGTAGTCGGAAAACAAAATGACAACATGAACAATTGCTGCGTTTCAGTCGCGTGAGCTCCTGTCAGATCTCCTCATATCCTGCACGATAATGCCGCGTGTCGGCATAATAGTCACTCTCGAACATTCATTGCTTTGACAAGTTTAAATGTCTGCATTGGAAAAAGTCTCCGTTAATGGCCCTGCACCCTTTGTCGCGAGAGCTGCAGTCAGTTATTTTCCGCTCTGCCGGAAATCTAAACTGTGAAGTTCGATGAAGTATTGTGAAAATGCTTCCTTGTTAATGGGCTGCTGTGTTGACTGCACCATATCATTACGCTGCAGCAAGCTGCCTCTCAACCGTCCGTCCATCCATCCATCCATCCATCCATCCATCCATCCATCCATCCATCCATCCATCCATCCAGTTGTGGCAGCAAAAACCAGTTCCATCTCAGACAGCAACAGCACTTCTAACTGGTCCCCAGTCCATCACAGGATGCGTGCACGCATGCACATGCATTCACTCTCCACCTGTGTCTCATCACTCCCAATGGTACCACGCTCTGTTCCTGTGGAGCGACTGTCTTTGTAGGATCCCTGTTTGTTCTTTCTTTCTTTGTTATTCCCAATTCGGTTCTTATTATTGTCATTTCACACTCCTGCATTTTAGTCATTTTTTTCAAGCACACACCAGAACAAAATGTACATTAACTTGCTCTGCAGCTCATTTGCGGGAACACATTGAACAAGCTCTTTCTCTAATTCTAGTGCAAAATAGGAATTTACCAATAGGCAGAAGTTCAGTTTTATAAAACACAGGTTAAAACTCAGCATCTGATAGTTGAAAGGTTTTGAATTGAAGCTCCATGGGAGTTTTTTTTGCGCATTCGACTGATCAGCAATATCTGTAGCCACTCGCTGTCTCCCAGACACTCTTGTGATTCAGCTAAAACGGATTAGGCAGAGTCGAACGGCCTGATTGAGATTCAGTGTGCAAGAATGTCTTCATAAAAGATGGTAAGACCAAAGAGGCCTCCTGAAAACTGACTCTAAAAGCAACGGCTTTCAAGCACTCGACAGCAGAGTGTGAAAGAACCCGGCTCGACAAACAGTGACGCTGCAGCCGACCTTGAAAAGAACACCTGAATAGGCTACTCAGTTGAGAGTAATGTACTCGTACAAGTTTTCCATTGAACAGGAGACGCAAAGGATGAGTTCAAGCAGATGAGTTTACCAAATTTATCTCCTCTATTCTTTTCCAGAAACTACCACATTTTGGCAAATTCACCATTAACAAAAGACAACGTTGGTGGCCAAGCTAAACTGACCCCTGATGGGAGTTACAGGGGCGCTTTAATGTGACAGAAGAGATGGTTTTCAGTGTTTTCTTTTAGAGGTCTCTATTTGCTTGCGTTTCCAATTTCTTCAGCATGAATAGCTGAAGTAAAATGTCTAGGCGCACAATGCGGAGGTGCCATGTTTAAATGTAAGAAGGTCAGTGTGCATGTGCCTGTCTTCCTCCAACAGTCCAGAGACACACAGGTTCAATTGCTTTGTTTTATTTGCCTGTTTGATTATATGCCACTTCATGTTTGGAATGGTGACCTGTCTACACCTGGTTTCACTCAATGCTAGCTCAGATTAACTCCAAAACCTGGCAACTGTAACTCGAGAAAGCGGTATGGACTGTAGATGGATAAATGGATGGATGGGTGGGCGATGTTTTCACAAAAAGTGAATTTCTTTCCTATCTGATGAACATTTTGTCTCCTTTTTTTAAACAGTGTGACAAGTGTGAGGATCACCAGGTAGTCGCTGATATCTTCAGCCGGTATGTGTTTGATTAGCAGCGTGCGCGCGACGCCAAATATATCTTGACAAGCATGCACGCACACACAATGCTAATTGAAACTGAAAGCTACGTGCTAATAATTTCCCACACCTCATTAAGCGAGAGAGTTATTTTCTTTCGATGTCTGATCCCTGGAAGGCGTTCATCTCCTAAAAAATCAATACTTTATTCTGAGGCTGAGAACCTTAATTGAATCCACCTCACCAAAAAAAGGACACCAGTAATTAAATGATTCAAATGATCTTAAAAAAAAAAATTCTCACTTCTTCTTGTCCTCATTTAACACTTGAGGTTAAACATTCGGAGGTAAGCTCACGAGGTTGATCAGTAGCAAAGGGCAGTCGTCTCGCTTCCAGTTTCTATCAGCCAAACAAGCTGCAGCTGTCTAATGGCAGCGATGCAGCATCCACAGCAGGTCTGTCTGAACAAATTGGCGTTGTGTTGGAGATTATTTTAGGTGATTCAAAGGACAGTGTGCTTGCTGGATAGGCCACCTCTCCTCATTTCCTCACAGCTGGAAAATAAGACTTGACTTAAAGCCCCAAAAAACTACATTCAGAAAAAGCTAACTCTGCTTCTTTTTCTTTTTTTTTTTGTTCTCGCTCAGCAACACATCTCAGATGTACAACTTCTCTTTGCCCGGCTCAGGTTGTTCTCCAAACATGTGGCAACCTGCTTCCCGTGCATTGTAATCTGCCATCAGTGCCGGGCCCAGCCACGGGAGCTTTACCTTTGTTCCCCTTTAATTTGCTATCGGAAACAAAGCTCGGCCGCGGATAATTGGCTCAGCTGCTAACAGCTGCCTTTGTCACCGCTGCAGAATTTACAGTAATGACAGAACTAACATCTCTCTCTCTTTCTCTCTCTCTCTCTCTCTCTCTCTCTCTCTCTCTTTCCCTCCATCTCTCTCTCTCTTTTTATTTTTGCGTCTCAGAAATGGCCGTGCAGCCGCAGCCTCACCGCCGCTGCTTCCCTCCTGCGCTTTAGAGATGGAAAGATAGGCAAATGTACAGCAAGAAGTCTATTTGTCACTCAGCAGCAGACCGCAGACTGGGGTGTATAATTACCACTTACTGCACAATCAGCTGTCTTGTCACACCCTCCGCACCACAACTCCCCACATTCACATTCAAATTGCCGGAGAGGGTTTTTGTTTTTCCGAGCCTCCTGCCTTTTTTTTTCTTGTTTTTCTCTCACTTCCTCAAGTTTGTCCACGCTATACCTATTGGAGCTTTTGTCGATTTATTAAGAAACCACATAATTACGTTGCTTCTCTTATTATTTGTGAACGTCCCTCCCTTCTCTGACTTATCTTCCCTCCGACTGCATGTCTCTTTCTCTCCGCTTCCCCCTTCGCCTCGCGCTCCTCCTCTTTCTCCTCTCCCCTCTTTGCTGCGCCAGCACTTTGATAGCAGAGTAGCTGCGGGGGTGGTGGTTAAATGGGGGTGTTGGGGGGTGGGGGGCGGGGGGGCTTGAGGCCCAGATGAGAGCAGTCAATATTTCATATCTCTACCTGGAAGGAGACACAGAGGGCAGTGCAAATTCAAATAGGGTAAGATGTATGACACCCCTGCGCGGTTTTAACCATCTTGCCGATGGGAGAAGCGGCACGCGGCGGCGCGGCTGACGCCTCGCCTGACATAAGGAATCCATTAATTCACAAATAGAACACGCTTTTTTGCGCGAAGACGGCGCCGCTTGCACTGTGGAGGCTGGAAAAATTGAAAGCAAGGACAACAATGGAGAGTGAGGCCGCATTAGCATATATCAAATTGTCAAACTTTTACATCTCCCGATGCTTTGTGCCCAGAACGCAGACACAGCTGGAAGTTTTTGAGTCACGCCACCGGTGGATTGTGGCAAATTCCCCCCCCCCGCCTTCTGATCAGGACGTCGGGGCGTGATTACGTGCCGCCGGTTTCAAAGGTGTTCCGTAATGAAAGCGGATGGCTGCGGATGAAAGGGGGGTGTTTCCTTCCTCGCTGCCAAGTCCCATTCTTCCACCTGAACTCAATCAGCCATTCAGCCCGTGTAGACAGGGCTTACTGTTGGCTCCTCATATTGGCTGGCGTTGCCCAGAGAATAACTCTGCAATCAGTTCACATTCGCTCCCATATCCCTCTCAGGTTGGCTACATCTGCTCTCATTCAGGCCCCTGCCACTCACAAATGAACTACAGTCTTATCAGGATCGAAATGGAGGCTCTGAATAATGCGCTGTGATCAGTCTTAGCCTGAGAATCACGGGTGCTCATGAAGATGTTAATGTTGTGACCATATTGGCCCCGTGCAGACTTATTTCTATGGTAATGCAGTTATTCATATGCCATTTCTAATATTTGCTTACAGCAAATCAATAAAGGGCATTGCGCGGATTGCATTCGGCGCCGGAGAGAGGGGAATGTGCGTGGCGAGCGTGCCTCCGCGGCGAGGAGCGTGCCGGAGTTTGACATTATAAGAAAGTTTTTTTTTTTCCGGGGGGATATCGCCGCATCGCCAGCTTATTTCGCCAGCCGCATTGTGCCCGCGCCTTCCCGTCACAGCGAAAAATAAATATCACCTGCCGCGTGCAAATGGGAAGACAGAGAACGGTGCTGCGGAGGTAAACAATACGCCAACGCGGAAAATCACGTCGGACCGGGGATCTCGCGTTCCAATTGTCTGCGCGACAATGAAAAGAGTCCATTGTACCTGTCTCTCTCTCCGCCTGGCCCCCAGTTAAATGCTGCTGGTTGCGTTTGATCTCCACAGAAGCCCGCTGTTGGCTCCTTTGCAAGGCCTCGCCACTTGGGTGCTGAACTGCTTCATTCCGGTTGCCTGTGTTTGTTTGCTTAACGCCGGGCTCTGCTTTCACACAGATATAATTAAATCAAGCCTAATCCACTATTTATGCATTCTGCTCCTGAATTATTCACACAACAGTTTTATGTGTTATTGCAAAAAAAAAAATTCTCTCCCACAGACAGTTTGAACTCGTGCGGCTGCCGTTATTGAATAGAACTTCCCTCAAGATTGCTTCTTTTATTAATTAAGCCCCCCCTCCCTTCTCCCCTTGTGCAGTAATACACAATGCAGTCATGTAAGAGCTGTGCTTGCATTTTTTTGCCTAAGCAAGTACAAATTTGCCTAATGCAACGATACAGTGTGTAATAAAAGCAAATAGAGCCTCCAGAGAGTACATCTGCTTTCCAAGAATATGTTTCAACATTAAAATGTTATTAGTACACACCAAAACAACACACACTGAAACACAGACACAGCATCCATTTAATCTAACAGCATTTTTTGGGGGGGAATCAAAAGTAGACATCCCTTGCTGTGTGGTGCATACGACTGTTGTGGAAAAACAGTGCATAACCTTTTACCAGCACCGCCAAGAAAAGAGCAGAGGCCCCGCCCTGCGTTGCATGCAAACGCTTTGGTCCCGCCCTGAAGGCTGTGCAGGTTGTCCAGTTTCATCCAGTCAAAAACATCATTGTGGTCACTCCAGAACGTTCTTATGAGTGAATGTATGTGTGTGCGTGCATGCCTGCCATTGCACATCTCTGTGTTTGTATGGTGATGGACTGATGACCCGTCCAGCATGTACATTGCCTGCGTCTCATGTGAGCTGCAGCTTGGCAGCAATACTCAGATGGAAGCGCAGACCAGGAGATGAATGAAGGAAGTTATACAACAGTCACTCTCCTGAGAACTCATAGTGCAGATTTTTATGAAGCTTTCGGACATTTTCATTATTAGCAGTGTTTAGTTTCACATTTGGACGTCTGTTGTTTTTGCAGTTTTGATCGACCAAGTTGTTGAGCAAGCTGCTTCAGTGAAGTAGTTGCTGTGAAGGACTGCTGGGGTACAGAGGGAGCTGTACTGTGAAACGAAGCTCTCATCACTGCTTGGTCTACAGTCTAATCAAAGTAAAGCCCCTTATTCCTCCATGCTGAGAAGAGCCTGCTGAGGTGGTGTCGGCATCTGGTTAGAATGTCCCCTGGCAGCCTCTGTTGCACCAAGGTGCAACATTTCCTTGTTTTCTGGAAGTACACTATGAATATTGTATATCCAAGTATTACATACGCTGTGTATTCAAGGTACTATCATGAACTGAAAGTGTTGCTTACTACTTGTAGGAGTGGTCCTGTGGGTGCATTAAAGCACCATCTCCCTCTGCAGCACCGACTCCTAATATGATTTCCGAATGATCTTGAAACTATGAACATGGGACCGGAATTTCACATTGATGATATTTCTGCTTTTGTTGACTTCAGCCGGGTTACGGTGGTCACCGTTTGCTCCGTCGTGAGCTTAGTCACAGTCTGTGTGTAGATCTGTGTCCTCTGGAGAGAAGCCTTCGTTTCCATCCCTTCACGAAACCTGCCGTCATAACAGCAATGCGTCAAGGTGCAAGCACACCTGCTTTTGAAGTGAATAAGAGACGGCACTCTGACTAGTTTCTCTGACATTAGGCCCAAATCACTCTCGTAATGATGACACTAAGTGCAACCCCATCGAGGCGTGCATCATACTTTGTGCTCTGATTATCTGCCATTAAACCAGCAAGAGTGGACCCGTACATACTTGAAATACACTTACACCATGCGCTTTAGACCAAGCATGTCGATCACTAAAATATACCTCTATATATCATCTTTCTCTGCATCTGTTTTTTTCTTTTGACATAGCTGTAGGAAGATATTATTCCAGCTAAAGCACTGTACCTTACTAAAGGCTCTGGCAATTTCAAGGGCTAAAAACAGTGTGCTGACTACTCTGAGCTGCAGCAGCAGATACTTCACTTCAAGAGAGAAGCAAAATGTCATCAAGCAATTAGATTAGCAGCCAACAGGGGCGAGAACAGTAATCAAAGTTACTTTAGCTGGAATGGAGTGGATGGATGGATGGATGGATGGATGGATGGACGGATGGACAGGCAGATATATGGATGGATTGATGGATGACTGTAGGATGGTTAGGTGAATGGACACATGGATGATGGAAGGAGGGACAAATGGATCAATGACTGATGGAGGGATGGATCGATTGATTGGTAGATGATAGATGGAGAAATGGGAGACTGCAGGATGGATGAATAGACAAATAGATAAGCAACTGATGGAGGGGTATCTTTCATTTGATGATGGATCCGTAATTAAAAAATGGATGGATGGATGGATGGACGGACAGACGGATGGACGGCAGATGGATGGATGCAAATGGAATGTTAAGTTTACTCAACCCAACCTGCGCCATCAGTTCGGTCACATCCTCATACACAATGATGACATTTCCTCACAGGTTCAAATTGTCAAAATGAATTCCTTGCATGCAAACGTCCTCCCAGGAGAGTAGCGACCCCACGCAGGATGCTGGTCCAATGAGAACGCTTCCTTGACCGGTCCTCATCAGCTGTGATGCGGACGATGCCTCTGTAGGGTACCTGGGAAACACGGAGCCCCACAAAGTCAGTTCAGAGCTACGTTCTTCCCCACCCCCACCCTCACCCCCCTCCACCACGTGGCAGAGGGAGTCTGCCATGTGGAAACAGACCGAGGGGTTAATTAGGCAAAGTAGGTTCTGATGTTCCGGTTCAAGTGAAAATCAAACGACAACCACTGTCATCCGTCACCATCCAGCCACTCACTACGCACCGATTAGGCGATCATGCTATATAATGAATCGGCTGCCAAAATGTTACGGATACAGGGACCTGCAGGGGCCCCACACTAATGTCAAATATGGAGAGCAGCCCATAGCTGAGTGTCATTATATCTGGCCCTCAGACATGGTGAAAAAAAAACCTGAGCCACTGCCTATTGATTTCTCCCACATTGTTGCTGTCTGGCCTCACAAACAGCCGCTGTGCAGGACTGCTGAAATATCGCCGCTGTACAAATATTATCTCACATTGCAGCCGAAAAAGAATCAGATCACAAATTAAAAGCACTTTTCATTCCTTGTACATCCATTATTTATTTATTTATTTATTTATTTTTTGCTCTCGCAGGTATTAGGAATGTTTACTTTGGACTTTCACCCGGCAGATCATTTGCTTTCTGAGATCTCTTTGTACACATATCAATATTTCATTCATAGAAGAGGTGCAGGTAAAAAGCAAAACACTAGTTCCTGGAAGTCTGTAGTAGGCGGTCTGTGCAGAATTTGATGCATTTTTATAGCGCTTCTCCACCTGCTGGAGATCTGTGCACCAAAAAAACCCCACCAACAACATGTCAACCGGAGCCCTCGGGGATAAAGCACTCATAAATTATTGTTACAAGATGCTGTTCTCGGTATGATTGATGTTGTTTCGACAGCACCAAAACTGAGGAGGAACGAACGCCGGCTCTCACTGCTCAAAGCACCACGAGATTCCAGCGCAAGTTGCACAAAAAGATACACAAAACTCCACTGGGGACTGGGGGGGGGGTCACTGAAATGATTTCGAAAGGCCCCATTAGAAAGAGCTGCAACATTGTTTTCATGAAAAGCCATCCAAACATTTTTCAGAAAGGCTTCTCACACACACACACACACACACACACACACACACACACACACACACACACACACACACACACACACACACAC
>JAUESF010000070.1:3786440-3798277 GCA_032274765.1 Malacoctenus tetranemus | reverse complement strand
CACACACACACACACACACACACACACACACACACACACACACACACACACACACCCACACACACACACACACACACTCAGTACACTCCTCTTTCTGGGAGAGTTAATTAATTGGGAGAATTTGTTTATTTTTACTGCGCTGTCAGATTTCCTCCGCAAACCTCTGTGAGGTTTCTTTCTTTCTTTTTTTTCTCCCTCCCTCGGTCACCAGCGAGGAGAGCTTCACATCGACAGCGAGTCACACTGCCTTCCCCGCGCGGATGACAAGGCTGCAACGGTTGCATCATCAATGGCTTTCGCTGCGAAAATGCTGCGGCGCTGAACTCTGTGTGGCTTTTGCACCTTGAGAACGTGTCTGCTTGAAGCCGACTTGACACATGCGGGCTCTGTCTCGGAGTGCATCCGCGAGGATGATGCGATGTGTACAGTGGACCTAATAATTACCTCCTGGAGCGTGGCATAAGTTCTTTAGGATTGATCAACTCCATTCATCAGCCTGACAGCATTAATGGAAGCTGGCAGGCTCGCGGGGAAGTATCTACAGACACGGCAGCTCCGTTAAAAACTCTCCACATTGTTAGTATTTTAATTGGCACCGTATCACACTGCCGTGGCTGTCTGGCAGGAGTCCGCGCTATAAAAGAATAATACAGAAACTTTTCAGTCTGTGGAGAAAAAAAAAAGAAGAAAAAAACGAAGAAGTACACCAAAAGTGTAAAGGCACACACAAAATAAGTACCTGCTTGTGTTTTGTAACTAATCAGACTCACCCAAGTGAAGGTGAACCACGATGACTTCACTCAACTTTGACAACGCTGTAGTGTCGAGCACTCAGCTGGCTCCACAGTCGCAGTGTGAACTGCATCAGGCTCTTAATGACACATATTCAACTCCCACAAGAGGAGATGTACTCTGGCCTTTATTCAACCCTGAGATCGAACCGGTGTTACACTTCCTCCGTTTCCTCCTTCCTCTCCGTAATAACCTCGCAGATGGAGGTATTTCACAATTTCAGCAGTGGATGGAAACAACTCATAAGAATACGGCTCTCAATATATTGCAGATTCATCACTGCCTATGTGGAATATGGAAAAGAAAGGGTAATAAAATGCATTTCCATTAACATTCGGGAAATATGCTGAATGCATTCCACATGCATTTTCCTCACATTTTGCAGCCTCAAAGCACAGTGTCAACAGTGTCAGTCACATTTACTCATTCACACACCTGCAGCAGCGACGTGTTGAGCCTCTGTCAGCGGCAGATTGGAGCCTCGTTGTCTTACTCGTGGATACTTCAACACATGCTAATCCCAACGAGTGCCTTCATCATTGGAGGGAATTTGTCAAGCGACTTGTACAGAGTGTGCACTGCCGTGGCAACATTAGCTTGGAGGGGAATCGTGACCAAAAGTTGGGGGGGAAAAAAAGATGATGTTGAAGATGGATGGAAAGTCTGAGGCACAATTAACATGCACTGGAAAAAATGGTCTCCTTTAGTTCAGTTCCTTTAGTTTGAGATGAACAATCTACCAGTGTATCGAATCTTGAGTTTGCTTTCAAGTGTCATAAAAATCTTTGACTTGAAATGTTCTGTTTTGTTTTATTTAGGACCTGCTTTCCTGTTTTCAGTGTGTAAACTTGTGGGCTAAAAGTGGGCGGAACCCTGCAAACTCCTGAAACTTTACACTGAACTCAAAAATTGTGACAATTATGACTGGTTTTTTTTTTTAATTTAGTGTCAGGGGAACATGCCATTCTGTTCGAGGGTTACAATTCACTGGACAAAACCATCCTGAGACATTAGAGACTATTAGGGTGCAGGAACAAAAGTTAATCAAAACCACAGAAGCAGTTTAGGAGCCACTCCTTTTATAACCTCATTCAGGCACAATCAAAGTTTTCACACTGTGTCCACGAGTAACAAAATCGAGTGCCGCCTCAATTTTGGCTCCCACCTTCGTTAAAGGTATCACATCGTGCTGAAATATCCAACTCCCGGGACACCTGCCGCACTTGGAAAGCTTCCTGGAAGTCCCGTTCTTCATGTGTGTCAGCCGCCATCTGTAGCGGGCTGGATCTCCTCCACCGTGTCAGGTAGCAGTGACACTTCAGGTTGGGCTTGTTCACGAGGGAAGACAAAGAAGTCTCGGGAGGGGGGGGGTGCAAACCCAGGGAGCAGGTGTCCCCTGGAAGCAAAAAGGATGTTTGGTGAGGTCAAAAAAAAAACTGTCATGTGTCACATGCTAGAATCCCAAGAGCCACAGTGGTCATGATCAGGTCATGTGTGCTGATTGTTCCACATCTCAGAGGTGACAGTTGGTATCTGTCGTAACTCTGTGTGACTGTTCTTCCCATCTTCTGTAATGGACACAGTTTTGGTTCCTCCAGAGCTGATTGGTCCCTGGGTCACTACAGCAGAGACGTCTTTCATGGTGATCATCGTTGTCAGGGAGAATGGTTGACTGACAAACTTGGAACTTGCATGTGTGCAGTTGCAAAAACCAAAAATTATGTAACACAGATCTCGACCTCAACTCTCAACATAACAACTGTGTCGCAGCCGTTGAGGGTTTGGTCGCACTTTTCCAACAACAGCCATCCACCCTGACGTTGCACGGCTTGGCACTGTCAGGCTCAGATGTGATTCCATCACGGCTGCGTCCCGTTTTGGTGTGTGTGCAGTCATCGTAGCAACAAAACGTAACTCGCGCACCAACCAATGTGACACACTCACACTCACCACAACAATGGAGAGGGCTCATTCACTTTCATTCATGAAGCGCTGTGACGGATGCTCCATTGACGTCACTCCCTGACCAATCAGTGCAATAGATACTTGTATAAATAGGAAGGTTCAGAAACCAGCGTGAGTTGGGCTGAGTGCATATGGCGAAGCACAAGCACTTTAAAGCTCACAAACAGGAAGGAGCATGTTCCTGCTTCTTACACCAATGAGCAACATGCTCAACAACAAACTACTATCCTGGATTTGAACCCACTACTTCAGCTGAAACCTTGCTGAGCTGCCTGCTGGAGCCAAAACATACTCTCTCTCGTGCTTGCTTGTATTAGTAAAACTATAGCTACAATCTGCATCAAAAGTCTTGCATGACCTAAATGTCTTTGTAGGTATTAAAATGCGCTCGCATCTGGTCAGGTGCTCGGAGGACCTGCGATGTTTTATGCAGGCAGCATCACCGGGTTCCCAACGAGCCCTTTGCAAATTCAGTGAATTGTAAAATAAATGCGGGGAGGAAGAAAACGATGGTACTCAAGGCCGTGCGGTTGCAAACATGAAGTTCTCCAAACATGCTTCATCTGCTTTGAGAAATTAGCTCAAGGTATACAAGCTTGTCAAAAGAAAAGAGAAAAGGGAATTAAGAAGCTGCAAAGATGCCCGGGAGAAATGCACGCAAAGGTTTGGGCGGATTGCGTGTTTTGTTGATTCTTGAAGTGAAAAGAGATGTAGACACAACCCCTGCAGCAAGTGCACTTCAAACTGGGTCTTTCTTCAAATGTTAATACACAGGCAGTTTTATGTTGCTCCAACTTTTAAAAATAGAGAAAAAAACAGCAGCTCCCTAACCCTGAGCCTGGGCGCGCGATCGTGCCTCGTGGACGTTCCTCCGTAACATTTCGGACAGTGGGTGGAAGCTCTTTGAAAAAAAATCTTTGTGTTGCACTCCCTCGGCTTTGTTCGGGCACCAGCGCGCTCCGTTCTTACAGGTCAGTCCGCATCTCAGCAGGGGCCAAATGTTACCAGTCCGAAAAATTCATTCACTCACCTTCCACTTTTTTCAAAGCGTCTCGGCTGTCCGCAGTGAGCCGATGGAGTCCGGTGACCCCCCCGCCTAAACTTTTGCGCTCTGCAGCCCGTCTCTCTGAATCGCCTTCGTTCGGCCGTCGATTTCTCTCACCCACAAAAATCCGTGGCGTCTTCCTACACAGGCAAACTTCTGCATTTAGATGAAATTCCTCAACTAAAACTGCATGAGCAATAAAGCTGCTTGCCTTAAATAGAAAACGAAACGGAGGAACCTTTTGACCTGTGCGGGTCCGTTGTAAGGTGTTCCTACTGTAAAGTAGTGCTGGGACTCATTTTGTGCCGTTTTAATAATTCAGGCCTCCAACTAAATTAGCTTTGAGTGCCCAGATGGTATTTTTACTCGGCAAATGCTTCGTTCTCGAAAGAAATAATTTACTCGCCTTTCCGAAACCGGCAGGCTACCTTCCAGCCGTCGCGGGTTTTTTTTTTTTTTTTTTTTTTGCTGTTGCGCGTAGAAGCAGTTGTGCACTTCTTGGGGGTACAAACTCAGCAGAGCAATATTTTTATGAATGTCATCGTTTTTGTTTGGGTTTTTTTTGTTTCCTCCCCCGGTGCCGCTGAGGCAGATGGGGAGGTTAGGCTGTCTTTATTTTTCACACACTTCTTCGAGGTTTAAAGTGGGACAAGCTGTCTCTACCAGAGGACTGTGGTCACTTCACCGACGGCGCCGTGTTTGTTTTCCCCCGAGCAGATTTATGGTGCAGCAGCCACGTGCGTCGTCGTCGTCGCCCGTCTCGATCTGCTGAACGTCGAGGGTTTCGTGGGAGAAGTCACCCCCCCCTCCTCCCTCCTCCCCCCCGGAGGACGTGCCGTTTTCAGCGCACTCAGACAGTTTTTCCCTCCCGGAAGCTGCGCTCCTTTTTCTTAACCCCCGGCTTCCTGTCAGCATCTGCTCCCGAGCGAGGGAAGTGACAGTGACTGATACAAAGATGCCCCGTTATTTATCAGGGAGCCATTGTTTTAGTGTGCGGGGCGCAAGTTCAAATCGGTGTCTTGCAGTTTCCCTGCCAAGTTTTTGCAGGGTAGAAAGAAAAAAAAAAAGAAGCTTTAGCACAATGCCCCGAAGAGAGACGAGCCGAGTGTGTTTCTCATATCTCTGACCTTAAAAAAAAAATCCTGCCCTCTGGACAGAAACACCCACTGAGCTATAGTCAACTCGACTCTTCGTACTTCTTAATTATCGGCCTCGAGCAGTTTATTTTGAAGATACCGTTTTAAAGGGGAGGAAACTGAGGGGAGGAAATCTGTTCAAAAGGCAGCTTTTTTTCCTCCTTTCTTTTCTTTTCTCCAATATCGGGCGAGTTAGTCGGGGGGGGTGGAAAATAAAGCGGTGAAGTGAACGGCAGTGACAGGGGCAGTCACTGGGCGGCCTTGATTGACACCGCAATACTGTCCCATTCCTTTTGATGGGATTAAATTGTCACGACCTCTCAGATATGGAAATTGAGGCAGTGATCTGAGGCTTTGGGAAATGTCAACATTATTAAACTGCGAGGCCGCTACCTAAGAGCAACTCCAAGCCACGGCGCCGCACGGTTGCCGCGCGTGATTCCGGACCGCGCCGACCAGAAACTCCACGTTTTATGAGTCTATTGTAATTCTTCAGTGAGTGGGCTTTGGCACGGGTCCCTGCATGGTTCCCTGAAGACTTTCACGTTACTGTATTTTACCCTGGTCACATGATCTTGGCTCTGGAATGACCATCATCAGGACAGGGACCCCATAGATTAAGAATAATCATAAATGAACCAGTCCAATGAGTTATGCACCGCTCATCTACGCTATTAAGAGTTATATGGAGACTTGATAGTGGATGGTTTTAAAAGGAAAAATAACGTGACACGTCTCCCTTAGATGAAGACACAGACTGCCACACCTCTCTTTCAGGGTGAAGCTCTTATCATGCACCGGCCATATAGGAGCAGCTTTAATAAAAAGCTAATAACTCTGCGGCTCTTGCTATACTTATTGGCTGGATCACGGCCGAGGGGGGAACTGGGGTGTGAAATAGACTCCAGTTCAGCTGATGGACACATGAAAGGACTCGGATGGTTGGGTGTCACTCACACAGCCACAAACGCTTTTGCTCCATTTGAAGAAAAAAATAAAATAAAAATGAATCTAAATAACCCGGAAAATGCTTTTTTTCCCCTCTCTCTCTCTCGCTCTATCTCTCTCTCTCTCCTCTCTCAACCAAGTGGCAGGGGAGAAGTCAGTGGGAGCGCAGACAGCGCGCACCGCCTCGCCGTGCTCCGCCGTACGGTAGGAGGGGTCGTAGTGACGCTGCCGTCCAATGGGCACCGGCTTCCTCTGGACTCGAGCGCAGCGTCTCCGGCTCAGCGGCACTTTTGCGCCAGACAAGTAGGGACGTTCTCTCACTCTGCAGCCGAGCAGGAGAAGCTGGGCTCCGGGAATTACTGAGGTGCATTCGGCGCGGCGGACCCGTCTCTTCTCATCCCTGATCCGCTCTGTCTTTTTTTATTTTTTTTGTCGTCGCAAAGATGAACGTTGGCTGCGTCATCTTGGCGTGCACCTTACTTGCGGGCACATCCTCGGTAAGACGAGTTCATTTTTTCCCTGCATGTCTTCGGGGGCTGACGGCGCGGTGGGAGTGCTGCACTGCCGTACTGCTTACTTGGGGCTTTTTTTTGTTGCTGTTGTTGCAGCGCGCCGCCGGAGCACTCGAAAGTGGCCGCGGACGGCTCACTTTCACCCGCTCGCAGTGTTGCGTCGTGGGCAAAGTGGGTGCGTGTCGCGACCGTTTGTGTGCATTTTGATGGTGGAGGATTGTCTTGTCCGAACTGTGTCTAGGAAGAGGAGATAAAGAAAGATTGAAAAAAAAGAAAAGTCCCTGAGAACTCTTGGCTCGCCCGCTCGTCTCGTCTCCTCGCCCAGATAAATAAGCTGCAGCGCATTATTGCAGAGGACAGTGGTTTCTGGAGGGGCTTCCGTTCCGCTGGCTGCGATCAACTTCGTTTACGCACGTTTACGCGCTGTCATTTCTGCTCCTTTTGCGGGATGTCTCAGTTAACCACTCTGTGCTTCTCACCCCCCCCCAAAAGAGCGTCATTTAGGGCGCAAGTCATTAATTATAAACGCTCCTCTCTTTATATTGCCGAACACACGGAAACAATGCTCCATAATCCGCTTTATTGCTGGTGTAGTTTTGCCCGAGCGCCGCTGATGTGCAGCCTGGGAAATATTGAATTACCCTTTTATCACACAACAAAGCCCCAATATGTTCGCTTTATTAAAGCATAAATTGGTGCTGTGAGTCAGGTGCTGCAAGTTCCTCCACCAGGACACTGGGAGCCTGCAACCTTGCATCCACAATGCTACCTTTGAGTGCACTGACTGTATGTTCTCATGCAGTCTTGCCCATGCACACAGCTTCCAGTAGCCTGATAGCACTGCACGTTTGAATGGGACTTGCCCAGTCATTGCATTTTCACACTGCTCCCACTTATTTCTCTTGTATTGGGGTTTTTTCCCGCCCTAATCCAGTGATGATCGCACGCCCGTCCAAGTAATGATGATGACAATTTGCAGCTAAATGAGCTCATCCCTCTCAGGAGAGTCTCTCAGGAGACTCCATGTTTCACCACACGGACTCTCGAGCAGGTGCCTGGAGCTCCAGATGTGGATCTCCACACTGCGACGCTCCCAGCGCAGCAACCCTGCACTCAGAAGTAAATCACTCAGTGTGACAAGAGGCAGACCGTGAGCCTCAATATCAGCACTGGAAGAGGCTACCCGCTTCGGGGCCCTGTGACCCCCACCCCTCACCCCCCTACCCCCAGGGAGGCCGCGAGTCAATTTGCCGAATGCTTAACGGGCCGTCTTGTTTTCTTCCCCAGGGGAGTAAGGCGGGCCAGCCCCTCAAGCCCCCGTGCCGAACGGGCTTCTCGCAGAACTTCTACACAGTGATTGTCTCCAGAGAGGTTCTGCACGGCCAGAGCATCCTCAAAGGTGAGTCTGTCGCTGCTGGGTCTGATTGATTGACTGAGTATATCTTCTCCTCCTCTGCCCAGATGTGTCCCCCTCCCCTACCCTCGTCCTGTGATTGAGTGAGCGTGTGCCTGTGCGCGTGTGTGTTGTGTATCTGTGCTGGGATATTTATTAAGTGCTGTGGCTCTCCATCACCCTGAAAGAAGGTCAGGACACAATTTGGCTGTGGACGCGCAGCATAAGCAGCTGATCTGCAGGTTTACATACAGCGAGGCAGAATGTGGATGGGCAGGTTTAAAAACACAGCGCTCTTGGTGTGACTCGACACGACGTGGTGGCAGGTGTGCGACGCGTTTTTGTTCGCGGGCTGCCGTCAGATAGGAGCCTTCATTGATGAATGAACACCTAAATTACTCTGATTGCTGCGAAAACAATATATTTCTTGTGTTTTTTTTTTTCTTTGATTGACTAAGCAGCGAGCTCACAAAGCAGACTAATTTAAATTGCCTGTTCTCTGCGCTGCGTGTTGCAGCTGGAAGCCGCAAACTTTTATTTTATTTCCACCACTCATTGTGATACATTTTCCGGCCCTTTTATTCTTTCAAGTCTTTACTTATTTATTTATTTTTTTTTAGAGGAATTCAATTCGGTTTTCATTCGCTCCATTTCCCCCCCAGTGCAGGCACAGTGCTGGGTCTGCTGCGAGCTTCATCTCCTGCCATGTGAAATGATGCTGGAGTTTCTGTCGCCGTGCTTCTCCTGTGTTTCGCTGGTGGATCTCCTATATAATGGAAGTGCATTACCTCCACCCCCCCAACCCTCAGCCACATTCCAGTGTGCCCATTTACATAATTGACAGATAAACAACACCTTTGACATTCGCGGGATGTGCTTCTACAACACAGACTACATTACAGTTGGAGCTTTAAACTGCCGGATGATGAAATTACCCTCCAGGTGAGGAGGAGGAGGAAGGAGGAGAGGCGCGGCGTTACTTCACTTCAGCATCTTGAGCGCTTGAGAGCTCCTCCGTCGGGTTTCCCAGCTACGAGGGTCGAGGGATGGTTTTTTTTCCCCGTTTTTTCTTTTGGTGAAAAACGAGCCTAATACTTTGGTGTTCTCTCCCCTCTTTCCCTCTAACCTGCCACACTGTTGCTTATACTTGCGGGTGGCGGCGCGCAATAAGCTCAGCCGTCCCCTGACGCCTCGCGTTTATAGCCAAATATTTGTCTATCGTTACGTGAAATGCTATTTGCCAGGGAGGAAACGGCGTCCTCGTCCCAACAGCTGTTTGAGCACTTTCTCCAACTGCCAGCGAGAACAATTGAATTATTCTGGAGGTTATTTTGTTATTTCGGAGGCTGACAAGGACGGTGCAGGCGGTCAGCGGGGAGCCCCGCTTTTTGCCTGCAGGGTTGTGCCTGTTTGGAAATGGGCTGAGGCGTCCTCACTGACCCAAACAATGTTAACTGATGCTGATGCTTCCAGACAGATAAGGTATGCCGGTTCCTGCTCGGGGGTTTGGTGCGCGTCACATGCACACGTGTCCCAAGGGGAAGGAGAGAGGGGAGGGAGAAGGGAAGGGGGGGCGGTGCACACACATGCGACTCGCGCCGCTGTACGCATTAGCCGCTAACACTTTGGTTGAAAAAACGGTCACAGCCGAGCTCAGCCGCATCAATTTGATTTACCTTATGTGCTGCACGAGCTCCCAGCTTTGATCCCATATTACGTTTTTTTGCTCCCAGTCTCTCTTTTTTTCATTTTGTCTGTGCCCGTGTTTGTTCTCTGTGAAAATCAATCCGAGAGCCGTGCTGTCCTCCCAGCTGACCATTCAAAGGGATACAGGCAGCAGCAGCAGCAGCAGCAGCTTAAGTCCTCATGCAATGATTAATGTACAGCGGCGAGCCTCAACCCAGGGCCCGCGCTTCTATATGGCGGGACGCAAAAGTGGGAGGAAGTCTCTAATACCAGCGCCACGCAACGTATAACCCGAAACTGTCATTTTTGCGAGGAAATGAATGGGCCCGGGACGAAACAAGGGGGGTTGGGGGAGTGTCTGGGATGCCTCTGAGATGGTGAGGAGGGGGGGGGTGCTGCTGGTCTGCTGTGGGCTGCGGTTGTTGTCTCCCCAGAGGGATGGACAGTGAGCGATTGGGGGGGAGAGGGACGCGGAGGCTGAGGGCCCAGCAGGTGCGGCGTGAACCGGGGGCCTCCGCAGCCAGACGCGGACACAATGCCGGCGCCGCGTCTCCTCCCAGGCTGAGGCGGGACGGGACGGGGGGGCCGGGGAGTTGGATCCGTCTCTCTTCTTTCCGACAGTGTTTGATACGAGGACTCGCGGAAGGCCGTCGAAGCTAATTGGGGGACTTTGAAATATTCTCCTTGATGCAAGCCCACGTGTGGCGCGGTTGAAAGAGCCGGTGTGTCCTACCTAAGACACAGCGCTCCAGTAAGATCCGACGCAACCGATCTTCAGTCTCAGATTATTCCCTGTTTAAACCTGAAGTTGCTTGCGTGATGTCATCAGGTGCATTTTGAAACGAGGGCGCTAAAGGTTGCTACACAATGGGATTGATTTATCGAACACATCAGAGGGAAACGGAACACTGAGAAGATATTTCAGTTTGATTCAATCTGATTTTTTTGGTGCAACACTGACACACTTCATGAAAGAACAAAGAACATTGACAGTCTGGTGGTCATGTCGACTGTTGTGCTGGATCACTTTGGGTCCTTTGGCTCCCACAGTGTCTGTCTAATGTGTGTGTGACTGATGGATGAAGGGTGGTGCAGTGGTTGGTGTTTACACCTCACAGCGAGAGGTGATGGTTTCGTGCTTGAGCAAAGATTCTCTGAGTTTGCATGTTCTCCCTGTGCGTTGGTTGACTTGGGGTTCAACAGCAACACAACACAGCTCAAAGTAAAACCAAAGGATGTTATGGGTCAATGTACATGTGAATCTATAGACGGGAAGATAGCCTGGTGGAGAGGGAGTATTATTCTATATCCTTGTTCACGCCTCGCCTTATCAACTCTCTCCCAGCACGGCCACACTTCCTGCTCGCTCAGGACTCGCCTTTGCATTTCGAGTTGTCTGCAGATAAAAGGCACCTGTTTTCTCTCGGACAGTCCGTAAAAAGCGCCAACGGGCGACGCGCCGCACTTTATATGGCGGCGGTGTCCTTCATGCCTGTCTTGTTAATGTCACGACCCCCTCAGATTTATTGTTGTGTGTCCTGCATTCATGTAAGGTGGGGTGAGGGTGGGGGGGGTCATGCATGGAAAAAAATCTCCACACGCATGATTTTGCACAAGGCTTTGACAGGATGGATGAAACCAGGAAACAACATGAGAGTCCAAACACATTATGCATTCGGAAAAATCCCCGGCAGTGACTAGGAAAAGCTTTGGACTACATACATCACTGTGACGTGTTCACGCCGCACGCACGAGTCTTTGATCCCTTTTTTTTTCTCCTTCTCTATCGTTTTCCCCCGTGGACAAAGTGAAATGTCTGTTGAAGTACTGAAAGGTCATTTTCGAGCCGTAATGCATCATTCAGCAGCCACCCCCCTCCACCACCTACCCCTTTGGCTTCCTGGGTTAAAAAGGCTGTTATGGCTTTGCAGTTGACCACGGAGGACCTTTTGTTTTAACTAACTCGCAGAAAATCTCTGCCCTGCCGCAGAGTCGCCGCGAAATAAATCAGCCCCCGACGCGTCCGTGGAAAGGTTCGTCCGAGAGGCGGGGCTTTTCGCGGCGTGGCGCACAGACGGTCGAGCTGACAGCCGGGCCTTTCGGGCTCGCCGTCCGTGCGGATTCCCACCGCGGGCAGATAAGCTCGTGAAAAGAAGGATTCCAGTGATTGCACATCGCTGTGTAAACCGTCACCGCGCTCCAAGAGCCGTAACAGACACCTCGGAACACGGACGGACGGACGGGGTGGGGGTGGGGTGTGAGTGGGGGGGGGGGGGGGGCGTGGGCCCTCGGTCCCAAAGGAATGGGTTTGGAACCCAGCGCAGTCCGGCCGGGGCCGCTTGAAGTCGCTGGCCGCGCGG
>JAUESF010000070.1:3770945-3781448 GCA_032274765.1 Malacoctenus tetranemus | reverse complement strand
TGTGTGTGTGTGTGTGTGTGTGTGTGTGTGTGTGTGTGTGTGTGTGTGTGTGTGTGTGTGTGTGTGTGTGTGTACGGAACCTTTCCCCATTTGTCACCAGGCTCTGAGCCACATGAAAGAAAGTGTTGGGGAAAGGATGGCACCATAAAAGAAAATAGAAACACAAATCCTGACACCATCATGGAGAGAAGAGGCCAAATTGCATCTCGTATGGTGCCAACGCTGTGTTTTTTGGGGGGTTTGATTGTATCAATTTGCTGCCTGTTTTGATACGGAAGAGCAGCCTTGTTTGCTCCTGACTTGTGGCTGCTCACTGCTTGGTGCGATTTGTCTCTCAGCTCTTCCTGTCCAGGGTGAAAGTCGACACGCTTTGTTGGACTTTATTTGTACGTTTTCGTGTTTCTTTTGGCTTGGATTCATTCTTTCTCACATCGAACCCCACCACCTGTTTCTAATATCGTTGCCACTGAGGAGGCTTGGAGGCTTCCTCCTTTCCAACCTTTTAAAGAATCACTTTCTCTTTTGCTCTGTTGGAAAAAAAAAACGGACCTGCCATTGTCATTAAAGCGCAGGGAAGTCGCTTGTCCAGGCTCATTCTGACCGGGTTTCAGATGGCTGATTCGGAAATCGCGACACGGGACCGTGCTGCTCTCCTGTTGCGATGCAGATTTGTTTGTGGGAGGCCGACAAATCTGCGAATATGCCTCGCTGACCGTGATAAACGGGAGATATTCCACTGCGGAATTCGTAACGCAACTTAATCCGGTCGGTTTCCCGTGCGTGCTCGTCGGCGGCTTCCAGTGTCACAACTAAATGTTTCCTTTGTTCTGCGCTTGCTTCCTTTTTTTTTTGCTTTCTTTTCCGCGAGCGCATCATCTCAGCTGTCTGCTCCCATTCCTCTCACTGTGTGAGGGGAGCTGATCGTCCTGTTAGCGCTGCTGCCTTTGTGAATGCAGGCTCTCCAAAACAAAGGTACCAAATAAAGCACAACTTGCTTGTCTGGTTTCTATTTAGAGCCGCGCTCGTGGCCCCGAGGAGCAGATCATACGTACGCACACACACACAGACTGATATAGCACTTTCAAACCAGTGAGGTTAATTCATAGCAGCAGAGGCCCCTGTAGGTAGCTGTACAAATGTTAAACATGCCATTAGCCTATTAGCTGTGACCTCCAGATGCTACGCTGCAATAATCCACCTGCAGGTCTGCCATTGGATTCTTTCTCCTCGAGAGAACAAGTCAAACTTCTGCCGGGGAAAAAAAAAACAATAATTTCTTAATCTGATTGTAGGTTGTGTTTTTTTTTTTTTTTGTTGCCCCGCTGGTGCTTTTTTTTTTTTGACATATTTGCGCGTTATGTGGATAGAAGCTCGCTGCAAATACCCAAGAGAAGGTTATAGCCACCGGCTTTCAACAGTCAGAAATCCACATGAAACATCATTACCATTCCAAAGATGTCCCGCTCTCACTCACAAACACGTCTTTTGTTGTCTCGGCACAACAAGATGGGAGTTTTTTTTTTTTTTTCAGGATGCTTAAGCTTGACATTTGCCATTTTATTCCTTATTTAGCAGGAGCCTGGTAATTTGTAGCAGTACAGAGGAAAGTCTGGGGGTTGAGAACCTGCTTTCTCTCCCTATTTTTTTTTCTTTCTGATTGAAATATGGGAGCAAATCAATAGAGCCCTCCTTTTTTTTCACTGGCAGCGCACGATGCAGACACACGCTGGTAGCATCGATCACGGCTTCAGAAGAATCACACTTTTCCTCTCCCGCTTTTGCGCTCCGTCTCCCTACGTGCCCCCCCACCCCCCTCGCTCTCGTCCGCCCCGTCTCTTCTCTCGCTGTAGCCTCGTTTAGGTGTTCAGATAAAATATAATAGCTCGGAAGAACCGACGGCAAAAAGTGGGGTGTGTAGGGGGGAGGAGAGGAGGAGGAGGAAGTGTGGGAGGAGGTGTTGATGGTGTTGGTGACAGTGTTGGTGCGCCCGCAACCACAGCCAGACAGTAGGGACAACGAGAGGCAGTCTGGCTGACTGCTGTGGCCTGTGGGGAATAGAACGCCTCGTTTCGCCATAAACAGCAATTTAGCCTGAATGAAAGGAGGGGAAGGAGGAAAAAAAAAAGAAAACAACAACATGGATACAGGCCGGTATCACTGTGTCATCATGATTACAGCCACCACGGGGCCCGCGCGGCGCGGTGAGTGATGGCTGCTCCGTCCAGGCATCTATTTAAATGCAGTGTCAAATTTATGGCTGTGTAAACCGGCCCAGCATCAAGGCTAATCCCGATGATGGCGCGTCAGAGCTGCCACCGACGAGTGAAAGATGTGTCTTTCCTCTCCGCCTTCGCTCCCGCGCGTCGCCATGCCTGTTTGTTAAATACAGGGGGGGTGGTGGTGGTGGAGGGAGGGGGGGGGATTATTATCACGCTGTTGTAATTTACATACAATTGCAGATTGCCATGCTTTAACACGGAGCTTTTTGATTCGCTGCCGACAGGTTAGTGGGCCGAACGTGCCGCGCTCGCCGTCTAATCTGGCGTCCTGAATTCCAACCCGGAAGGGACGCGGCGAAGGCTTTGAGCAGCTCTGTGTAAAAAAAAAAAAAAAAAGTATCATTATGAAGCCGGGAGTTAAACGTCCTGGTTGAGTAAGCGCTGCTGCCCTTCAGGCCCCGCAGACCGACTGCGCATAACTCACCTGTCATGAATAAACATCCGCCATCGATAGGTTTCTGGACGCTCTCCTGATCCCATCTGGTGATTCACAGCCGCCATTTGCATTTTTCTGCTCGGCCTTTTTCTTCTTTTTTTTTTTTATTTTTTTATATTAAACCAACTGAAGTGCCGTGCGAGGGCTTTGACCACAGCGCTGGTCCTCCCCCGTTATTTTTAACTGATAGCTTCTCATGCTCGGGTCAGGTTCAGGGCCTGTAGAGCTCATTATCGCTGGAGCTCGGGTGGATGTTGGCAACGAAACCACCTTCGGGCCCTGCAGCATGTTAGATGAAATGCGAGGAGGAGTTGGGAAGAAGAAAAAAAAAAAGCCTTCATCACCGCAGCCATGTGTGCGAGCATCATAGGCCACTGCGCTACGGCAAACGCGCCAAAACTTATTGTCGTGACACGTTTTTTGTTGCAAAGAAACTGTCTCTATAAATCCAGATCATGCAACAGTTAATGGCAGCATATGGCCTGCGTTGGTGCTAATTTGAGGTCATTTTCCAGCTACAAATGTTGCAGTAATTTGTTGCAAACGCTGCGGCAGCATTGAAATTTGCATGCGAGATGGAGCTGCGCCTGGAACCACCTGCAGATTGTAGTTGCCGTGTCGCACTCGTGCTTTTGTCTTGTCTCCAGCCCCACCGCACGAGGAGCGCGTTTTAAAAAGGGCGTCGCGAGATCGCGGCTGTGGGCCGACAAAGCCGAAACCAGTTTTTACGTTCAGAAAACAACTTTGGGGTTGAGGTCCATGATTCTGGACAGCCAAGCTGGCTGGAAAATCCCCTTTTGAATTGAGTGCATCTTTGTTTAGAGCCCAAAGAATATTCACGTTTTTGTTATTACAGTCAGACTGTCTCTGACCATGGAAAAATTTGACACGTTCACTTAAATAGTAATTTTTTTCTGGTTTACTTCCAGATCTTGTGTGTTGCCAACATAGAAAAAAAATCTTTCTTTGCTTGTTTTTTTCACTCTTGTTTTCAGCTCTCTTTTAAACTTATTTTAGGGGTGTCATTCTTTCCATTGTAAGGTAATAAAGAGTGGATGTTGTGGACTTTTTAAGGCTGAAAACACAAACAAGATACAACGCAACCAAGTACAAATAGGTGGGAATGATTTCCCTCCCTGCATCCTGCAGTCCTTGAATGATGTCATCAAGTCAACACATCATTTTCCAGCATTGCGTCTGTTCTTTTCTCACACAACAGTCGACAGCGCGGACACGAGCAGCCCCACTTGTATCAGCAGACTATCAACCCGACCAGACACATCCTGGTTTACTGGGAGACTTTCAGTCCGAGCCGAACCGACCGTCGCTCCGCGGGCGGTCCAGCAGCACTATGCTGAGCAAATTGGGTTTTCTGGCCGGACTCGACAAAGCGAGCAAACAGAGCCGACTCCAAACAGTGATCCCCCCCCCCCCCGAAATGATGGCGTGTGAGAGATAAAGGCGCTCAAACTGCCCAACAATTAATTGGCAGTGGCTGTAACGTTGACTGATCAGCGAGTGAGGAGTCGGGAGACTGACTGTGACGCACAGAACCAGCAGCTCACAGGAAGTTGGTGACAGCACGGTTTTTATTTTCCCTTCAAAGTATGTCGCCCCCTAACAGGACACAATATCAAACACTTTAAGGACCCCCGTCACGTGATGACAAAACCTTCAGAGGATCATTTGTGTGGAGTTACAGAGCCAGAAATCATATCGGAGTATTTTCATATTGCGTTTGAATATGTTTCCTGGTCCTGCTTCCAATTGGGAGTGTTTACATGGATGTTGAAACCCCTCCCTTCTAATTAAGATGCATATGCAGCTTTAAGTATTTCACGCAGCTGAAGCATCTCGCACTGAAAAAGCCTCAGCTTGAACTGGACTCTGTGTGTCCCGGAAATTGGACATAATTAGCTCCTAAATGCCAATCAAAGATGTGGGAGCCACCCTTTGCTTTGAAGTGTTTTCACCACAAATATGGGTTCAAATTTCACTTTAGCTCGAATTTCACAGGGTTGTTTTTTATGTATATTAAGTTGCAATGAGAACATGGCTGCTTTAAGTACATATTCATGTACTGTAGTATTTATGTTATTTGGAAAAAATAGCACATTTTAGTTACATGTGAAATGGCAGCAATGGTTTCCAAGCTGCCAATCGAGGTATGAATAGAGATGCAAACTTTGTCTTGTTAATCATCATTAACAGCAAGAATGAGCATAATAAGAGCTGCGAGGATCGGAGGGTGTTGTTTTCATCATATTCTTTTCATCATTAACCCCCCCCCCCCTCCAGTCATTCGCATGTTCAAATATGCAGACGCCTCATCCACTTGTCACCTCACTTCAGCGGCATCCCGAGAGAGTGAAGGGCCTCGCGCAGACAGCTTCCTTTTCATGTCGGGCGAGAGATGAGTTGGAGGGATGCGGCCAGATCGGATGGAGTGACCACACGCACGGACGGATGCAGACAGAGAGAGAGAGACGGACAGAGAGATAGGAAGGATCGTTTTATTTGCTGGTGTAATTCTATCAAGCCCAGACATCATCGGGGATGGGTCACCCATGGATCAGTAGCCTTAAGCCTCTCTCTCTCTCCTCTCTCTCTCTCTCTCTCTCTCTCCATGCTGCGTTCTTTCCTCCCGCTCTCTCTCTCTCTCTCTCTCTCTCTTTCTCTTTCTCTTTCTCTCTTTTTTCCCCGTCTTCTCACCCTTCTTCCCCATGGAAGACTTTTAGATTCAATTTACAGCCTGAGTTGCCAGCCCTCTCCGCTCCCAGTCTTTTCACCAGCCTGAAGCTCCGTGTGAACTTGTCTTCGCACCCTGGAGATCGTATCTGTGGTTCCGGGGAGACACGGAGCAAAAAGGGGATAAGATGTCGACAGGGGATACACCCCCCCCTGCACCACCACCACCACCCCCTCGCTATTTTATTGAACATAGGATATGTCGGAACTCAGACTGTATACTGTGCGTGTAGTCCTGCGTGTGTGACGACACGAGCGCGCTTCGATGTTTGATCCCCCACCCACCCACCCACCCTCCCCTGTTTTCAATAATCTTACCACACAGCACCACCAAGTCGGGAGCGGGGCCCTTGCAGGCTGCATTCTAAATACTCTCAAGGCTGGAGGCAAAGCAACATGAATTTCAATGAATTATTAAACAGGATTATTTATTTACTTCCTCCGCACCCTGAACCACCTAACTGGCAAATCTACATAGCTTTTTTTTTTTCGAACCTGTGGCACATTTGTATGCATAATTTACTCACGCGGTGGAATATTTTCTTTTGGATGTCGAGTTTCAGTCCTTTCCCCCCCTTGCGTTTCAGGGACCTTTGCGGGGGGGGGATCAGCCCGGTGCTCTCTGGATTGCGCGGCACTAAAATTCAAATGGACTTTGATGGCGGTGCCGGTGCCGGCACTTATCGCCATGAAGAGATTGATGCTGAAACGTCCGTCGGCCTAATTTGTTTTGTGGCCGTCATATGGTGCCTCAGAATTTTTCTGGGTTTTTTTTGCGTTGCTTTAGATTAATGACATTGAGCGAATCAAGTGGTATTGTGCAGCGGAAGAGACAGAGCCAAATGTACGTGTGTGTGTGTATTTGTGTGTGTGTGTGTGTCTGTGTGTGTGTCAGACTGTGTTGGCTGTGGGAGAAAGAGATGAATAAGCGAGCAGAGCACTGGAGCCCTGCCAGCCCGCGAGACTCCGACGCACTGCAGATGAGCCAAACCTCCATCCATTCACGTTGGAGCTCCTGGTGGCGGGGTGACGACAGGCTCCCACCATCGCCGCGGCTTTTTTTTTTTTTTTTTGTCAGAGCTGCCGCGCGTCCGTCCGTGCGTCGGAGGAGAGAGAGAGGGAAGAAAAAAGAAAAAAAAACCCTCTCCTAACACATAATTTGCCCTTTTTAAAGGTGCGATTAAATACCAAACGGAACCTCGCGCGCCGACAACCTTGGTTTCATTATGAAATTTTAATGAGAATATCTCACTGAGTCTGCGATAATCAGCCGTACGTATTTATAAAAGCCTGCCCGGGGTCATTAACGGCACAGCAAGCATCAAACGTGGCACCTTAATAAAAAAAGCTAACAGCCCACGTATGATTGAAGCACGGGGCGTGTGACCCCCGTGTGAATGGCGCGCGGATAAAATGTACATCAAGGCAAATGAGATGACACTGCCGTGCCTGCTGACTGCAACCACCAACTCGCCTGCCTTCACATGTTTTACTTCCCGTCCGTCCACTTGCGAGCAGGAGCGCGCGCGGCAGCAAGCCAAAGATGACGGGGGATGTTCGGCTGCATCAGGAGCCTTCTGATATCGCGGCCCAAGGGTGCAGGAGCGCGGCTGATCACTGATGGAAATATGAGTGTTCTGTATCTGGACTGAATCAGTTAATGAATAGACCCCCCCGGCGGGAGGGGGGGTATAAGCGCTCATGAACTGTGGCGCTTCCTCGTCTCAGACGCAGGCAACCTCGTCTGCCACCAGGATTTACGGTCATTGAGGAGCTGCTGTCAGGTTTACTGCAGAAGTGCCATTGGAACGGCTTACGCACTTGCGCACACACATGCGCGCGCCCGCATGCATGCATTACTCGAGGAAACAATCTCGTGGCTCAGCGTGGTGTCGGCTGCTCGGTCGCTAATCTGAGCCCGCGTTCATCAGCTGCTGTTTGGGTTTTTTTAAATGTGTGAATTCCAGCTTAAAGCAGTCTTTTTTTTTCTTGTTTTGTTTTTGTTTTACTTGGAAGTTTTTGTTTTAATCTCGAGTTCAGAAGATGATTTTGCTAGAAAAAAAAAAACCCCAGCAAAACATATGCAAAAAGCTGAGGAGGAAAAAAAAAAGATGAAAAAGACCGAGCGAAATTTGCTTCCTCTTGGATGGAAACCCAGAAACCATGTTTTTCAGAGGGAGGATAAGTCAACATAGTCAAATTGGTTCTCCCACATGAAGGAGGAAGCTCACTCGTGCACTGCTGCGGCTGCACGGCAGCGCATGGCAGTGGCCATGACGGTTAGAGAGACACGGCTATCGCATCGAAATATTTACAGTCCGTCTTTACCTGTGTCGGCCGATATTGACAGAGGGGGTAAATGACACCAAAAACAGGTCAGCGGCTAATCGCACCATGTTCACAGAGAGGTAGACACCCCCCCCACACACACACACACACAGAATGCAAGCGTACTGTCCACTGTGTCCACTCAGTAATAGCAGGATGGAGCCAGTGGCACTTTTTCCGACTATTATGGCCAGAGTTTCTTTCTATTGTGAGATAATTGAAGGAATAATTAGAAAACCTTCCATCGGTGTGGTGACAGCAGACCGGGCCGTCCTCATTACATGCTGCTTGCAGTGGTTGGAGCACAACTTCCTGAGCCGTCGTCTGGCCTCGTGACCGAGGAGAGTTCTCCGCCCCCCTCCCCTCCTCAGTTGGTGCAGAGCATCTCTCTGACCTCGACCTGTCTCTGACCGGTGGAGCCATCACAGTCCAGGCCGTCATCTTTCCCACGCGTATGGTGTGAACCCAAGTGGAGGGAGGGGGGAACCTGCGCGAAGCGGTTTGATGTGTGAGCGCGGCGCTACATCTGACGGCGCCGAGCGTCGAGTCCAGGGGTCTGAGGTCTGGCGCCGTGCGAGGTGGGGGTGGGGGTTGGGTGGGGTGGGGGATGGGGGGGTCTCCCCAGGGGGGCTTCACCTCTGAGCTCCTTGCTTCTGAATGTCTCTTTGAAGTGCTGAGGGGAAGGTTAAGTGCTGACAGGGGTGCATAATGGCTTCCTCAGGTTATGTTATGTGGAGGGAGAGAGCTGTGCTGCGTTGTCATGTGTAGTCTTGTAAATGTAGTTGAATCAAGTCCAGCTGAGCTGAGCTGAGTGCTGCAGCGCTCAGGTTACATGGCCAACATAATCATGGCAGAAAGGGTCTAATTCAGGCTGGCACTGGGCTGATGCGCCCTGACATGAGGGTGTATTGAGGGGGAGGAAGATGCATTAAAAATCTCACAGGGCCCCTCCCTTTCATCACGAGGGAGGAGGGCCCGCGCTGACGACGCGCCGTCGACCGGGAGTGGGGGCGAGGACGCCGGAGCGGGGGCTAACTCGCTGAGACAACAGCGCCGCGCCCGCTCCTGTCTGCGCGTCGGCCCCACTTCCACGTCTTCTTCCGGAGCCTTCCTTGGCGTACGTTTGCCTTTCACTGGTCTCTCATTTAACGTCATCGTTTCTCTCCCAGCTCAGCTCTCTCTCTCTCTCTCTCTCTCTCTCTCTCTCCGGTGTGGTCTCTCGCCTGGCTCGTGTTGAACCTTGCCGTAATGCCTCTCCACATTTTATTTGTTTGACTGAATCAAGGCCACAACAGTGGGTCGTGACAGGCCCCTCTCCATCATGCTCGGCCGAGTGATTGATCTCAGCTTCGGGGGGAGTGGGGGGGGGGACAAAGGCCTCATGAAGCAAACAAATGACGCGCGTGCACCCGAAGCGTGTCCAGCTGATGTCGAGATAGAAGCCCGGACGGCCGACGTGAAACAAATATGATCCCCCCCCCCTCCCACCTCTGGTTTGATTAAGATACAGCAGTCTCCGGCACGCTTGCTCTGTTTTTTAGATGTGAGCACTCACAGTAAAAGCCCCTTTTTATTCACACTTATTTAGATTAGGCTCCGTCAGCCCATTAGCATGGACGCTGTGGCCCCTTGGCAAGAGCGCCACTCCTGACATCCAACTCAATCATTTATGCTGGCCCGTGCCAGTGTCCGTGTCCAGCACAGAGAGAGATGGCACATGGGCAGGGAGCGGCAGCCTGCTCCTCAGATGTCCTCGCCACGTTTGTGTAAATTAGTTTTAAATAAATCCCAAGCGTTGTGTAGGAGCCGTTTTCCTTCAAGTTTTGTGTGTGTGTGTGTGTGTGTGTGTGTGTGTGTGTGTGTGTGTGTGTGTTTGTGTGTGTGTGTGTCTATGCAGTTTTGCAGCTCTCCAAATCAGATAATATTGATTCGTCGGAGCCTTTCAGCGTCATTACCAAAGAGGAAACTGCCTCGGCTTACCTCTGTTTGATTGCTAGGCGTGTGAAATGGGATCCAAACTGCGCCGTGGTCTGCCTCCATTTACACAGAGGGCTACATTGATAACAAATGATAACAGTGAGATCTCAGAAGGATGTCGGAGTAAATGGTCGGCTCGTTTCGGCGGGGGCCGCGGCGACAAAGCTCCGGCGGGGCGCGTGGTATCGACGCGCCTGGAGGGACGTATTGGGAAAAAAAAAACGCGGACCTCGTCGTGGCTCGGCTTCGCGGGGACCCGTTTCACGTAGGAAACGAAACTGCGCTCTCGAAGCATTCCCCGTCGACACGGAGGCGTTGCAGTTCCATCCGAGGTCTGCAGGTGGTACGTGCGCCACAGAACTCAGCAGCAGGCTCAGAGAAGCCTGGATGATGGAGAAAGTAGAGCCTCAGTTCTTGGGGAGTAAAACAACTCAAAGTGCCTCGTTTTTTTGCATGCGCTAATAGCAATTTAGTGCTCGGCACACAACGATCCACCCCGTGATTTTTTCATGAACTCCAGCAAACAAAGCTGTCGTGTCTTCTGGCAGGTGAGAATGTCAATAGTTTGCGGTTGTCATTTGCTGAGAGCGCCCCAGGCAGGGTCCAATTTTAAACGGCACCCAGTCCTGCCTGGTGTGTCAATGTTAATGTGCCAACAGACTGTCTGTGTGTGTGTGTGTGTGTGTGTGTGTGTGTGTGTGTGTGTGTGTGTGTGTGTGTGTGTGTGTGTGTGTG
>JAUESF010000070.1:3752112-3762363 GCA_032274765.1 Malacoctenus tetranemus | reverse complement strand
ACACACACACACACACACACACACACACACACACACACACACACACACACACACACACACACACACACACACGCAGTCATTTATTCGACTTCTCTCTTCCATTTGTCACCCAATCTGCAGCAGTGAATCAGGACCCCCATTATTAGGATCAAATGTCATCAGCGCGTTCCAGCTGTTTTTGCGATGAGTCAGACCCGCCAAAATAAATCAGCAGTCAACATTTCGTAGCGTCTGCTGTGCATCTCATTTCCAGGCGCTAGCCACAGGTTGTGAAAATGTATTAGCCCGGCATAATTATGCTAATTCTGGCGCTGTCTGGGAAACTGGAGCAGGGTCTGTCTTTTTTATCCGACAACAGGCCATCGCGGCTCGGAACAGAGGGACTGAATTATTGTTATCCAACAACAACTGTTACCTCCAGATGATGGAGGCTGAACTCGCGGGCTTGCGTGGAAAGTATTATTGTCGCACAGACTTTTACTCACGAAGCGGTTGGAAACAAAGACTGTCTGTAATCCATCGGCAGCGTTCCGATGAGCCTCGGCGTGGTTGCCGTGCACCAATCAGCAGACCTCCCTAAAACATATAATCTGAGGCTTCTTTTTATGCGTGTGACGAAATGTCCATGTTAAAAAAACCACTGGGATGTGCCAGGTCTGGAGGTGGTGTGGTAAAGTCAGCTGAAGTGAACAGACACATGGTGGCTACCTTTTAATTGTGTTGCTTGATGCAGAAAAGTGAGTTGAAAGAAAATACAGGAAGCGAGTATTGAGATTCATAAGACGTGTTGTTTGTGGGATGCAAAAGTAGAATGTCCATATGAAGAGTTGATTTGCAAAAACATACAATTCATATAATTCCCTAATTTTACTTAGAATTTTTTTTCTATTTTCTGAAAATAAAGTAACTGCTTTTGCAATGTACTCTTCATATGATTAAAACAACAACTTTTGCCTGTCTTGCCTGACTGCTGTTTGATATTACACCACCAAGTTATGTTTTTCATCTATTTTCTTCATCACTTTATTAATGTATTTTTTTATACCCAGACTCTCTTGTCTCTTTTTTTCTGTTGATATTGTTGTTGACTTATATCTTTGGGGCTCCAGAATTTGTTATGTATGTATCGGTCTTGGCTGATTTGCGTGTGCTGTGTGCAAATATTCGTCTGTTCTGTAAAACTTTCAAAAAGACCCAAACACCCTCGTGGAGTCTTGTGAGCGCGCCTCAGTGTGATGGAGGAGGCGACAGGTTGATTGTGAGAGTAAAGGAGGCGCAGGGAGCAGCAGCAGGAGGAGTGTACAGGACTGAACCAGACGTCCAACCGATGGGACGGAGGTGGCGGAGCGGTGGATGAACGTGAGCGTGTTGACGCTTTCACTCCCCTGCTCCAACCGGCTCCCCCCTCCCACTGGATTCTTATGGAAACCTCAAAGGTCAAAGGTGGATGAGTAATGACTCGCGCGTACAATTACAAATGGATAATAGCTCCCCCCTCACACACACACCCCCTACCCCCCTCTTGATCTAATGGCTTTGCAAAGCAAAGCCCAGTAATGACACTCGTTCCATTCAGGCCACAGTGGGAATTTCTTTCAGCTGTCTGCCGCGATAATGACCGTTTGGCCAATTTTCTGTCCTTTATCAGTCTTTCTTTTTCATTCCTCTGGGACTCGAAACGTCTCTTCAAGGGAAAAACGTCTCTTTACGAAGCACAATTTAAATCCGTGTTTGCGCTGAGGTGACTCTTTAACGCGCACATCTTTTTTTTCTTCCCTCCCCTCTTTCTTCTTTAACACCTTCCGTCAGCATGACTGAGAACGTCGTGTTGCAGTGAGAAAAAAGCGACCGAGCCGCTTGCTCTCCAGCTGCGGTGGAGAAGCCACAGTGCAGCTCGCCATCAGCACGTTGCAGAGTCGTGGGGAAAAATGAGCTTCCACCACACCTTGTGAAAGTTGTGAACGGTGACGTTCCAAAGTGCAGGTTTTTTTCCGTCCCACACCGGAGCACCGGAGAGAGCGGGAGGTGTCGGCGAGGAGATCGACCTTAGAGGAGGGGGCGACACTGAGGTGTCTGTCATATCTGTGAGCGGTTGTTCTGGGACACTTGAGAGGAAGACAAAGTGCGACCTTGTAATTGGGAGAGAAATAACAAAAGGAAAAAGAAAGGCGTTTATCGGGCTGTGACAGGACGTTTACGTCTACATGGGAATGCTCGGATCCCTGAAACCGGTGCAGCACGTGAATCGGGAGGGACACAAAGGAGGAGAAGAGGAGAAAGTAACAGTATCAGAACATGGAGAGGATCGTGACAAATAGGGGCGTTGAGTGCATGTGTGTAAGGGACGCTTTGCATCATGACCATGAAACGTTTGGTGTTTCTGGCATCTCGAGACATCGTCCCCCGCGTGAACAAAAGGCCCATTTGATAAAGAGAAAGTTATGCGGACACTTTCACACCCGTCTCTGTGCGAAGGGGGGAGGGTGCGCTGAGTTCCCTTATAAATGGAAAACTTCCTTGCAATGACTCAAACCACTCAAGTGGACGCGAGCTGCTTTTGGCATGTAAACGTCTGGGATCGACTCTATGTTTCTGCGAGAGGAGCCGCAATAACCACTCGATGAGGCATCTTGAATTTCAGGCCGGCGTTTGGTTTTTCCATTTTTTTTTTTTCCTTTTATTGTTTGGTTCGCGTTTCTTGTTTACCACTCCGAGAGCAAACGAGATAAACCGGGGACAAAGCGTAGGGGGTGGGGTGGGGTGGGGGGGGTGGGGTGGCGTGCAAACAAGGTCGGCAATTAAATGGGCCTGAAGAGACCAAATGCATTCCCTCCGTATTACCAAGTAGCTCTGGGAGAATGCCGCTCTCATTGTTTAGGCTCGGCGCAGCCTTGGTTGGAGTGCAGGAGGGTGTTGAGGCAGGGTGGGGTGGTGTCGCTCAGGGTGAGGACCATCGAGCCGATACGGGGGATGAATAGAGAATTGGTTAAAAGCAACAAGTGTGACCCCCCCCCCACTTTCAACCAGGGGGCATTTATCTATCCGAGTGGCGGTGGAAGGTGTGGAGAGGTGCCCCCCTGGTGGGGTGGAGAGAGAGAGATGGTGAATAGGCAGGGAGGGGGCTGAAGCAGAGTCCTCTCACAAAGCCTTGCATTATTTTAAGTGCGCCAACACCCCCCCCCCCCCATGCACACACACACCCTCTCTCTCCTTTCACCGCCACTGCCGCCTCTCCTGTGGGAGCCTGGGCTGAATGTGCCTCTCCAGGAGCACAACTCAGTCAAGGCAACATCCCTCAGCCATTCAATCTATCTGAATAACAAGTGGAATGAGGCGGAGAACGAAGCGGAATCTTTGCAGGTGAGAAAATGGTGTCTGCTCACAGACTCCGATTAAGACTGCAGCGGAGGGACGGAGAGAGAGAGAGAGAGAGAGAAAAGAAAAAAGAAAGCTGTAACAAATGACACCGCCGTCTTTATTGAACATATGCCACCGCTGAGCCATCAGTCTGAGCAGTGCTGCTGGTCTTCCTTGGACCAGTTGTGTGGGGTGGGAGGGGTGGGAGGGGTGGGGGGGCCACAAAGAGGCGTGGAGCTGTAATCCTGTTGGGGCTCCTGAGGATTGGATGTAAGAGCTTTCCTCAGCACTCATCCTTCACTGTAGATCCTGTTGATGTTGCAAATTGTTTTAGCCTCTTGGCTTTGGCTCGCGCGTCCCCCTGGCCTTCCTCACTCTCTTGCATTAAGCTGGCGGCAGCGCGGTGGGGGGGGGGGTGTCCTACTTATAGCTGTTTGTACCTCTTTGCGCTGCTGTGGCGCTTTCTTGTTTCGGCTTTCAACACGCAAAACCCTCTGATGCTGGGGAAATATTCGCACAACATGCGTCGGTTAAACTCCCTCGTGGTTGCTGCTTTTATTGGGAGGTTCCCCGGCTCGCTGGTTTGGAGCGTCTCCCTTTGAAAAAAAAAAAGTCTCACCAGGAATCCTTAAAACAGCCGTAATTCCCAGATCGGTGAGTAGTTAAGAAAAAAAAAAAGAACCCAGGTGAAGGCTGCTGAATAATTCTTGTCTGGTTTCCTTCCGACATCAAAGGCCGATTTTTTTATCAGTTACTCATCGGTTTGCCTCCGGCCGTGTGTTTAAGCGGCGCCGCAGCCGCTGGAAACTTCTGTCAGCCTGTTTGAGAACTCCATATCGCCCACTGTCATCACCGCATCACCCAGCCAGGCTGCAGCCACAGCCAGGAGACCGCACACTCGCACAGCATCCGGTGGCAGCACCCCCCTCCCCACCCCCCACCCCCCACCCTCAACCCCAAATCCCCCCCTCTGCCGCCCGTCTACACCCCACGGCAGGGGATGCCTGTTAGTACACTGGCAGGGAACAAGCGCTTTAGCCCACCTAAGAACAGGTGATCCTTCACAGATGGAGGAGGCTGCACCCAGGGGAGTTCACGCTCTATCGTTTGCATCTTTGGCTCATAAATCTTTTATAAAGGATGTCAGTTTTGCTTACACAGAGGGGGGAGGCGAGTGCCCCCCCAGGACCGGGATGAAATGCAGGTACAAAAAGGCTTCGGCAAGCGTTAACCGGTTCCCGCGTCTGCTCGCCTGTGTGGGAACGAGCGTCCGTCCTTTTTTGTTGCCGCGCTCGGGCGCCGCCATTCTTGATCCTGATTCGGTGCGTGTTCCCCTCTTAAATGTGCTTATCGCGTGTTACAACATATTTACCATACTAATAGCGGCGTCCATTCACATGCAAATGAGTGAAGACTGGAATGTGTTCATGCACCCCCCCCAAACCCTTCCCCCCCTCCTCCCACCGCAATACATTGGATTGGTGAATGACTTAGTTTGAATGTGTATTCTAACCTGAGCGTTGTGCACTGCTGGAGTAATGCTCTGCCGCACAAAGGCTCCAGTGTGCGCACGTTATTTATTCTCACTGACATATTTAGATACGCGCGCGTTTAGCCGAAGACAAACAGAGTGACAAAACACATTCAGACGCGGAGCGGTGAGCAAACACCAGCGTGTCCTTCTGTCCTTCACTTTTTTTTCTTCTTCTTTTCTTTTTTTTTGTCTTTCTCACTTTCTTTTCCTTGCTGTTGTTGAGGGAAAGTGATGGCTCACCGACTGTCTGCTGCATGGTGGCTCTAACTCCATGTGACACCGACACCGTTCGACTTTAATCTAACCGTCACTTTTTGGGTTTTTGTTATTTTTCTTCTCTCTCTCTCTCTGTCTCTC
The DNA here is from genome assembly GCA_032274765.1 of Malacoctenus tetranemus. Classification (NCBI taxonomy): domain Eukaryota; kingdom Metazoa; phylum Chordata; class Actinopteri; order Blenniiformes; family Labrisomidae; genus Malacoctenus; species Malacoctenus tetranemus. The sequence goes on along the minus strand of JAUESF010000070.1, from coordinate 3,757,115 downwards.
TCTCTCTCTCTCTCTCTCTCTCTCTCTCTGAGCCAGCGCAATGAAATTTAACACGTTTAATTTTAAACCAGGACTGTCAGTCACGCACGGACGCGCAAACGCACGCACCCACCTTGTACCACCCCCCCTCTTGTTTTCATTATTCTGTCAGCGCAGCATTGATATTGATGGCGAGCAGCTGACCTTTGTAAACTCTCGCAGTTGTCTTGATTTGTCTCGTACATACCGCGAATACATTAACCCGGCGTGCTCAGACGTAGGCTTGACTGACACCTGCGAGGACGTATTAAGAGTCTCTTCGGACAGCTCCGTCCCTGCACCTGCTGCTGTCCCACCACACACGAAATAGGAGAGCCAATTCCTGCATAAACATCGTTTGGCAGCTTTGGATCTCCCTGCAAATGCCAATGTGCGTTTATGCATGAAAAGAGCCGGCGGGCTCCCTTGATAATTCCCACCACCCCGAAGTCATTGTTGCCGTGTAATTGTATTTGTGCGACTCACCTGTTAGCTGGAGGAGTGATAGCGGCACTGTAAATCAAATTATGTCGTTTATTTGGTCTCTAATGAGTGATTTAATGATATAAGTGCGCTGGGCTAATGCCAACCTGCGGCCATAAGGAAACACGGCGTCCCACTCAGGCGCACTTGCCAGCCGAACCAACATCGTTATTGCTCGTGTGCTGCTTGAGCGGCTGTGATGAACAGAAATTAATCACGCTGTCTTCTCCTCCAGACTCGCCTGTTTGTTTTTTTCAGTTGTCTCATAGTCTCGCATGCCCTCCCCCTCCTGTGAGATTGTTTTTCTGTGTGTGTGTGTGTTTCTGTGCCTGAGTGTGTGTGTGTGTTTCTGTGTCTGTGTGTGTGCACGTGTTCTTACACTCAGACATGTTTTTCTATAATTCACTTAGCTACTTGTTGTAGCACCTGTTTATTATGACAATAACTGTTTCTCTCATTCATCCTCTAACTTCTTACCATACAGGAAGAAATTCTATCCTGTTCTATCTTTTCCTCTTCGATGGTATATCAACTTAAGTTTAAGTCTTGGATCTCAAAGCATAAATTCTGGGTGAATGCCAAAATGATTCTATTCTATTCTATTATGATAAATGACTGGTGGTGCCTTTTTGTGTAGGTTGTGCATGCTGTGTGTGTGTGTGTGTGTGTGTGTGTGTGTGTGTGTGTGTGTGTGTGTGTGTGTGTGTGTGTGTGTGTGTGTCAGTGAGTGTGTGGGGTGTCCTCCACGCAAACATACATATGAGGTGACTTGGTGGGTGAAATGTGTGAATGTGGTCTGACTGTGACCATGTGTGTGTGTGTTGGCCCTGTGATGAACTGACACCCGTCCCCTGGATGTGCCATGACACTTTCATCTGAGGTTGGAAAGTATAAAGCAGTGGACAGGATGGATGGATGCATGGATGGATGCATGGATGGATGGAGAAACGGAAACCGTTCTGGCCGAGGGGAGTGCAAACACATCAGCTGTAATAAATCTGAGCGTGAGTTCCTTTTTCCCGGGTATTTACAAGCCTTGAGCCACCCGTGACATGCAGACTGGGAGATACAATGTTTCATCATCATATTTCCCTCCAGCTTTTTTGATGCAATTTCACTCTGATCACCCCCCCCCTCCAAACTTCTGCTCTGTTTCGCACCGCTCGCTGCCGTATCATTACCAAACACGCACACGTCCGATCAGCGCCAATGCCCGGCAGAAGCAGCAGCTCGGCTACAAACGCCGTTCACCTTGATCAAGCGGGGAAGGCTGAGGCGTGGTTTTTTTTCGTCCACATGCAGCCTTAAAGCAAACAGAAAGAGGCGGTGCAGTAATACATCTTTTTTCTCCGCTGAGTCGCAATGAAAGCGAGACTAAATGACTATCGATTGGCCCAGCCGCAGGCTTGGGGTTGGGGGGGGGGGTCGTGGGCCGGGCTAACTGCTAGTCTGGCTGAGCAGCTATTATTAGCATTGCTCGACATGTCGCGCGCGGACCCAGGTAAGTGGCTGTCCCTGACAAATGCTGTTTGCCAGCCCGGTCCATTATCTGTGGGAGCAGGATGACCGCTGGGCCCTCGCTGCTAATATGCAAGGAGATGCTTATCAGTTCAAATTAAGAGGAGGCCCTCCCAGAGACCGGGGGATGTAATTGTTTCTGACAGGCCGCAGCCCAGCAGCCATGAACCCTCCAGAGAGGAGATGGCTGCAACTCCTCACAAGGGGGCGAGGGGCGGAGAGAGGGAAGAGCAGGGGGGGGGGGGGGGCGCGGCGGTGGGACGGCCACCTCCTCGCATTACACTCGGGTCCCCGTGAGGGTTAATCTAATCCGTGGAAAGGGGGTCCGTCGCAGGGAGATGAAGATGAGCTCATTTTCATGTGCGATCACATCCGATTAGTTCTGTCGGCGTGACGCGCCGCTGGTTCACGCGGCGTTTCGGTTTCCAAAGACTTTATGTGGATGTTGAGCCTGGTTGTCGGGGCGACAAGCAGGGGCAGATATGAAAGGAGAGAACCTCGGACTGTGTCCTCAAGACGACCACTTTTAAAGATCTCCTCTTCCTGCCGTTATCCTGCTTGATAGTGTTGTTTTGCTCGGCCTGTCGCTTCACTGACGCAGCTTTGGATGTAAAAAAGAAAGTCTTGTGTTTTTTTGCAGCGTGGAGATGTCTGACTGAACAATCCACCGGGAACAAAATGGAAAATTACCTGTAATTTCGCCGACATGTTTATGCATTCGAGCGAGGCGGCGGAGCAACAAAGTCATCGAGACGGTTCCCGTGAACGCATCTCCATATCAGAGAGTGTGTTTCAGTCCGAGTGTGTAAAACAGCACAGATTGAACACGTTAAGCATGCTGAAACCATGTTTTTGTCAATAACTTGACGTTAACCTGAGAAGATGAAACCACCCTCGATAAAGACTAAATATCAGAGATTCACTTGTATCCTGTAATTTTTTTGCTGCCAAATCAGGCGACGGTGCTTCACAAAGTTTGTCTCTCTCTGCTTTTGAGCCGTGAGTTGGAAGGACGCAACCGCAGTTGGTATCATGCAGCAGCAGTGGGAATCTGCGGTGCTGGTTGTTGCGTGGCCCCGTTTTTCATTATATTGGGTTTTTTTTCCTCCGTTTCGAACGTTTCACACCTCGGTAGCGTTTTGGTCCACTGGTGATGGCTTCGCCTTGTTGCAGGAAAGTTTTGAAGTGAACCGCCTTCAAGTTTGAGACAGTTTGACACAACAAAGGAGCCGAGAATAACTTGATACAGTGCAAAGCTGTCAGGATGCAGAAGTACATGCTCAAACGGATAAATAACTAAGAGAAATAAAAAAATAAATAAATAAAAAAAACAGTGAAGAAACACCGATACGACTGCAGGGAGTCTTGAATTCAGTCGGGGGGCACAAAGTTTCATCCAGACTTTTTGACAATGTAATGGATGTTTTACGATCATGAGACAGTGAAATCATGTCTCATTGGTGTTGAACAGTTCCAGTTAGGTTTAAAAAAAACTCCTGGAATAGAACAACAAGACTTTGGACGAATGAGACGTCAGTCATTACCTTTAATCACCTTCTATGCACAGCACATACATGCATTTCATACTCGCTTCCAGACAGCCAATTCATGTGCATGTGCACTGCCAGAATATAGAGTAAATATGGGCAACAAGCTCAACAAGTCTACTCCTTTGACTAGCGTAACGTCTGATTCGGTGATGCTTGTGAACTGCATTTGGATGGGGGGGGGGCGCATATTCCCTCGTGGATCCCCCCCAGGTAGAGATCGATAGGTGCCAGGGATCAAGAATATGTCAGGCAAAAACACAGTAGTTTGTCGATCTAAAGCAGCAATTCAACACTTGATTTTTACATCTGACTCAGATTCATAAAAGTATAGTTGCGATAAAACTCAGTCGACGTAACTGAACCCACTCTCTCCGGTCGATCAGCACGGCGGCCTGTATGTGCCCGGGTGTAATGATGACAAGAGTTTATGAGCCATGTCTCGCATAAAAGCTGTGAGCTCAGTATCAGTTAACTGGCTCCTGATATGAATAAAATCCAATTTCAGTGCCACGCTTTGAACTTCTAAGTGAATAAAACCGCGGCCAAAACTTTCTCTCGAGTGCAGCAGGTGTTCATATTTCGGAGCATTTCCAGCAGTGAGCAGGAGTAACAAGACAATGAAGCATCCCCGCCCGCCTCGTTGACCTACAGGAGGTATCTTTAGTGCTACGAACCACCAATTTGAGGGGGGGGGAGGCGTATGCAAGCTGCTGGCTCAGGTTATATATTTTGCAGTAATGGTGGGAACGGAGTAAAGAAAAGGAAAGAGTGAAAAATGAGCCTGTCAGTTCTAAAATGGATAAGAAATGGGGTCACCTCGTGTTCTGGTAGAAGATAGAAACAAGAAAAATGCACTTCCAAAGCGCCCTGCCTAACTGCATCCCATTATATAATGATGATACATGCGAGAACCGCACGGCCATTCACGGTGAGTGTTTATCAGCGTTCCCCCCTCGCGTTCGACGGCATAATCAAAGCGCTTAGAACGATCTGGTTGATGGGCACGACTGCTCCGACAGTCGCTCCCCCGAGGGGGATGGCTTTGCTAATTGTTTGTTTTTCACCGGCTATTGTGCACTCCGTTTTGCCGGTATTTACGGCACTGGAAGACGGTGGCGACTGCGGCTGTAGCTGGTGCTCGCAGAGCCGGGACGAGAAGGAGCTGAGCGTCCCGAAAGATTTGTAGACAACTAGTGTTTCAGGTGAGGCCATAGAACTACAATGGAGGGGGGGGAGGTGGGTCTGCAGAGGCACCAGGAAATGACAGAGGAATCCCCCAACTCCAACCAGCGTGTGGCATCTGAGTCCGGCACACCTCCACCCGAAAAATAAAAAAAAAGTCCCTTAAACTTGCATGTGCACTACGCTTGGATTTTATAGCTGACGTGGATGGTTTTATATTTGAGCGTCAGCACTCAATTAGTATTTGTTTTC
>JAUESF010000070.1:3734291-3752012 GCA_032274765.1 Malacoctenus tetranemus | reverse complement strand
TGCACTACGCTTGGATTTTATAGCTGACGTGGATGGTTTTATATTTGAGCGTCAGCACTCAATTAGTATTTGTTTTCTATGCTTCAGTGCCAGAAAAACAGGCCTCTTTCTCTCTCTCGCTCTTTTTTTTCCTCTCATTTCCTCGGAAATTTTTTGTTGAAGTTGCTTTTTCATTTGAGCCATATGGCCGGGCCCTGTTGCAAGCTGTTCAGCTGAGCATGAATACAAAAGTTGGGTACCTAGAGACATCATTAAGGCTGAGGAGGGGCGTTTTTCAACTTTCAACAGCTTTGAATAGAACCGACTTGTTGATTTTTTTTTTTCTTTTCCTGACGAGCTCTGATTTTCACAAATCAGCGACCTGCATCTGCGCGTGCAGCTCGGCGCTCCCGCTGCCGTCAGAAAGGAATTGATCAGCCGGCTATTTGAAAGATTTCGCTTCAATTACGCTTCCTCCTCCTCCTTTTTTTTTTTTGAATCTTCAGGTATTCTGTCAGGCATCCCGGCAGGTTTTGTAAATAAGCTTGAGATAATGACGGTTGATGGGTATTAGAACGGTGACATTTGACACGCGCGCGCACACACACAGAGCACAAAGCATCCGTAACACTCAGCCTCTGACACTGAGATCTAAAACCAATTTAATATCTGTCATGTCCCCATTAAAATCAGAGTGTTAATTACACCTTATAAAAAGCCTGTCATGTTTCATAATCCCACCGGCAGCAACAATTCAAACTCAATCAGCCACTCGGATCTCGCATTGAATTAGGCCACTGTCAATGTGTAATTGAGTGATTGTCCGGGGCCAGGCACAAGATCGTCAATTTAAACATGCTTATTATTCCCTGTCCGGATCTTATATGTGACCTTGAAGCTTTCGAGGCTCGTTTCTTTCTTCTTTTATTATTTTTTTTCTCCCTCCCCCCCACCCCCACTCCCCTCCTGGCAGCCCGGTCTGAAGGAGGCACTGAGCATGCCAGCGTGCCAGAGGACAAGTGCTGCGCTGCGACCGGGTTGAGATGCAGATCACGTCGGCCCGCCGTTGGCTGGCTGGCTGCTGAGAAGCGGACTCGCGCTCGCGCATCTGACCTGGTTGTTTCTCCCTCACTTCATCTGTTAGCTCCGCGTTGAAGCCTTCCCTTCTACCTCCATGCAGCAGCTCCGTTTGCTGCGTTTGCGTCTTTGCTATTATTAGTTGTGCACAATAGAGAGTGAAAGAAGGAGACGGAGTGCAAAATTTCCATCTTAAAAACGCTATTTCACCTCAGAACCTTGGGGACATTTTTTGGTTGCAAGAAAAAAAACAATCATCTAAACCCTATATGCTTTTCTTTTATCATTTTCAATCATTTGTTCTACCAGTATATTTTAGATCTGAAGGTGCGGGACACCAGTTCCCCCAGACAGGCAGCCAGTAGGAACGCTTGCAGCTCTGTGGGTCGTGCCTCAGGCATTGATCTCAGATGCAGGCCGCCCTTTTAGCTGTCTTCTCTACTGTTTTATCCAAATGAGGGTCCCGCGGGTGCTGGGGTCGATCCCCGCTAAGATTGAGTGTAGGCGGGTTACATCCTGGACTGGACTCCAGTCCATCACGAGAGAGACACCCCATCAGACACACAGGCATATTGACTCATGCTGGCAATTTAGAGCCACCAGATTAAAGCGATTTAAGAGTGGTTTGTTTTTTTTGACTGTGAGAGGAACATGCAAACTTTGCAAAGGGAGGCCTGAGACACAAGCACCTTCGAGACAGCGACGACATTTGTTGGCCCCGCTTGACGGCACTTTCACCGCTCATTCGCACGCTCCCGATCAGTTCAAATCCAGGCCACGCGGTCACAGCGAGGCTCCGCGTCGCAGCATCTGGTGACCTTGGCTGGACGCGATGATGCGCTCCTCTTTGCTGCATTTGTGAAGTGGACTCTCAGGCGAGAGAGACGGGTCCGGGAAGGTCAGTAAAATGTGAAACCGCGCGCAGGCAGGAAAATGAAAGAAGAGGGACCGGGCGGACCGCGGAGAACTTTTCACCTGGGTGTGACCCCGCGTGTCGCCTTCCCCCGGTGGAGGCAGGATAGGTTGTGGTTTAAGTGGCTGTCATGTTGATGTCTGTGGTGGGGGGAAAGGGGGGATAGGCCGGGGGGAGGAAGGGACACGTCGGGCTGATCTTGGAGGAGTGCAAATCGAGCCTGACGGGAGGAAAATGTCATTCAGAGTCGTGATTGGCGTGTTCGCCCTCTCGGTGTTAGGTGGATCTCTGTCATTGATGACATGCTCGCTGGGACGCTGGCGTCTGAAATCACCGGCGAGGAGGTTGGAGGGTTGAATACCTCGAGCATCCACGTTGATGAGCCATTTCAAGCTGTGAATACATGATTTCTGCTTGTTTTTTGGGCCTTTAATTTCCAACTGTAGTTAAAAAAAGAAATCCTTAAACTCTGCACCTTCAACTTCCAGGCTTCATTAGTTGTTTTATTCACAAGCACAAAAGAATCAACCTCAATTATTCTCACTTATAAATCTAAATCCAGCATCAAACATTAATGAACAGTTCACGTGAGTCATTCAATCTGTATTTTCTATGTAGATAAACAAAAAGCAAGTCTAAAAAACATCCTTTCAGAAGACTTAAGAAACCCCCAGGGAGGATCACATCAGTTTGAGCACGTTCAGACAGTTCAGACAGAACCACAAGTTTAAGTGTCTTCAAAGAGCCAAAAGCACAACATTTAAAGTAGTACAGAAACATGAAAAACGAATACAAAATCCTTCAGCCGTCACTGCGGAGTGTGATGTCAGTGTGCATCCATCAATGAGGAATAGAATGCTGAATAGAGAAGGGCCAGTGGCGCGTGAGTAGTCAGGCGGGACCTTTAGTGTAAGGGACACGGTGCTGCGGTTCCCAGCAGCTGGACCAGCCTGCGGTTGCATGGAGACTGGCACTGGAGGGGAAGGGTCAGATTCGGGGGTAAATGGGTGAAAAAAATGTGTTTTGGATTGTTATTTAAAACATTTAAAAATGTAAGATAATACAACATACTTTACAATAAAAGTCAAATTCACTCACTCACACACCCTTGGTGCAATGTGAGGTTTCGTGTCTGGCTCAAAGACACTTTGGCCACATTGACAGTGCGAGGTAGAGGGCTCTACTAAATGTCTCCTATTTGTCCATCCAACCCTCAGGATCCTAGTTTAGGCAGATAACAGAGGACCACGAGGAAGTGATTTCCTCAGAGAAGTAAAGCGACTGCAATGATCTCTAATGTTGCAGCAGCTCAGGAAAGAGACGTTCATCGTTTGGGATCAGCTAAGTTGAAAGTCCTGACCTAAATCTCGCTGCGAGGACGAGGCGTGCGATGCCTGGTCATGCACAAGAGCCTGCAAGCCGAGGCAAGAGAAGGAACTGAGGGATGCCTGCAGGGGAGATCCAAAAGTGTGATGAGGAGCCATGGAGATGCTCGCTTGGAACCGAACAGGAGATGCTCCTCGGTGTTGGAAGAGCTCATGTTTGCGCGAGAGGCTTCGGAGTTTTTTAGGTGGAATGCCAATACTGTAAGTGCCGCAGAACCTGCCTGGGTGACGGTGAATCCTGCAGAAGACAGAGATTCTCAGCCTCTGAGAACAGTGCAGATTCGCTGATGACAGGTCACGTCAGCAGAGAGGCAGAATGCTCCGTTTATTGAAGCAGCTGGAGCCGAGATTCTCTGCAAAAAAACACATAACGAAAGCAGAAATGACAGGCGCTCAGTCCAACTGCGTTTGTTAGATGCAGGAACTAATTTGTTTCTGATTCGCTTTAAGTCGGACCGATTCCTGGGTGTTTCTCCACTCTTGGTATTTACTCTTTGTATTTTGTGATTCTTTGACCATTTGCTCCATATCTGCAGATCTCACCATAACCTTTTATCTGTGCTCGCTGCATCTTTGACAAACATAATTGTACTTTCCAGGCTGGGCTTTTAGGGGGCAGGAAGAGAGTCTGCAAAGCTAGTGAGCCGGACATATGATGATGGTGGTGGTGGTGGTGGTGGTAGGGGGGGGGGCTGCAGTGATGGCCGCTGCCCAGGGCTCAAGTCAGGGCTGCAACACTGTGAGCGGAGCTCAAACCGTGGCTCTGCACACCATCTCAGCGTGGTGCTTTCCCCAGTTAGTCGTAGCAGCCGGTGAAGGAGCTTAACTGCCTCGCTGAAGGTTAATCACAGCGACTTTCTGATTTGCTTTAAATTTTCCCTTCACAAAAGTTATTACCAGTGGCTTTCGCAACTGTCAGAATCTCTCTGTGTTTGTCATTTGCCAGCAAATTCCTTCTTAGCAAGATCAGAAAGTTTTAGATAGATGTGAGATTGTTTTTCTTTTCCCTCAACATTCACCAGAGCTCATTATTTCTAATTACTAGCTTTCTCTATTTGAATACTTGCGCTGTGCTGTTGTACTCCTCCCCTACTCTGGTAGCTTCACTGGTCCCCTCCACTTTTGTTCTTTATGATATTCTTCATATAATGTTTCTTAGCAGCACTGCAATCCAGGAAGAGCTGCGTTCAAAATTCAGAGAGGTGTTGCTGCTCCACCTTTAGGTCTCTTGACTGCGAAATATCGTTTGATATTGATAAATTGTGTGAATGTGCTCAAGTTCAGCCGCTTCACCACGAGTGTGGTCACTGGAATACGTTCGGATTCATCGAGCAGATTAATTCAACGAAATAAATGCCTCTCTGTGATAGTTGTGGGACCTGCAGCGTTGAGGTTCCAAACGGATCTTTTATTGTTTGGTTTGGACAGTAATCCTGTAATGGTCCAATTTGGGAGGCAATCTGAATCCAGTTAATTTCCTGCTGATTCACCAATTATGGCGCGCACAATAAAGCAGCCAGTGAGAGGAAAAGAGACACAGATAAAAAAAAAGAAGAAGAAAAATCAATATTTACTTGGAGAAAGGTTATCACATGTAGACAGAAGTCTTTGTTGCTATGTGCAAGTACTTTTTTTTTCTTATCTCACTGGGCTGAAGCGCACGGTCCAAAAATAAGCTTTACTTTGGTTTATTGTGCATCAAGTACATACTGTTTTCAACTCCTGCAGCAGTCTGGTTTTCACAAGCAATAATGGGGATGGAGTCGGGCTGCGGGCCTCAGACTGGTGCTCTGCTGCTTCGGTGTGTTTGTGTGCAGACGGGCGATCGCGGACCGTATCAGTCCTGCCTAATCACGCGATTACCTCCTCGCCTGAACAGCAGCCGTCCGATCAGAGCCAGGCAAACCACAACAACACACTAAAAAGGACCATCAAGCGCTGAATTTTATTTTTTACTTCTTTTGGAAGTTTTATTGTGCACGTAAAAAGTAACAGGTCCAGAGGTGTGTTTATTGATTTAATGCTGCAAAAATAGAGTTTAGTTACCTTCGCTGGCAGGGGCCATCTTTGTGTTTACTTCTGAGGCCAAGGCTCATGGAAGTGGACATGTTTGAATGTTTTGTGGAGCTGATAAAAAAAAGAAAGAGTCGGCCCTCGTTAAGTATCTAGAGCCTTGAGATGTTCTACTTCACTACGTTCTCACTTCAAGACACCTTTTTATTGGCTTCCATCTCGGAGTCTTCAAGAGCAGACTGATGCAACAATGAAGCATGAGCGCCACTTTCTGCTGATCGATGAGCCTCCAAACAGGCAGTAGGTCATCATCCAGTCTTATCAAATGCATAATTAAAACCATTTTACTGTAGATGTCTAATGGGAAGACGGTGTGTTCAACCAATTAATGGCCCTGATGTCATCTTGATGCGCTAATAGCAAGTTAATAACTCTTTGAGCGCCAGATCTGCCACAACATCACTTTCGTGATGTATGTGCCGTCGGCTGGGAGATGTAGCAACAGTAAATAAGAAGCATGCGGCTGATTCTGTCTGTAGCACAAAGGAGGAAAACATCCATGCATTAGCTGGAGGCGGGAAGGTAAGATTGGAGCACTTTAGGGAGGCTGCTGAGTGTCTGCATGTGCCTGCATTCATTCCCTCACCTCCCAACGCACACATACACACACACTAACGCACGCGGCAAATACTTTTCAAACTAAATTATGAATTCTTGAGTATATACAAACCACATTATACGAAGGAAAATCAACTAGGTTCTTTCCTGCTACTTCAACACATTTAGCAAGGATAAATAAAAAGGCAGATCATTTATTTCTTGGTGCGTGTATCCAATCATCCACCTGGAACGCGTGGTACTCATGAGACAGGTCGCCGGTCCACCGCAGTGCCAACATAGAGAGATGCACCATCACACATCAACACCTACGAGCAATTTCGAGCCTGATCTGCTAAGACTCCTCAACAGACCATGCTCTCGCTCTGTAAACAATCAGCTAAGAATAACTGCTGGAGTTTCTATGTCTACAACCGACAATATAAGTGAAAAGTTATTACAATGTTAGTGGAGAAAGTGTTCAAACACATCAGGGTGTTACAATGGAAAAAGATCAAAGAAAAAAAACTAATACAATAATGTTGGAAAAATGACACGAGAAGAAATAGATAAGACGCTATCAGAGAAGTGGAGATTTGCAACAAAAACACTGTGTGATAAAAAGACATTTACAAAAACACTGTATGATAACGATATTTACAGCTTAGCCTCCAGTAAAGGCTGAGCCAGTTTGCACCTTTTTTTTCCGAATGCATGTGGGATTTTCAACCACACAAATGTTTTCATCCATAACAAATCGGATTTCACATGGTAAAAACACGATTAGCATTCACTCCTTCCAGTGTTTTGCAGAATGTGGTAGAAACGTCCATTTTTTACAAATTCATGAAGGCAAACATGGTAATTTGTATAACTCACATTGTTCTGCCCTCATGGATCAGCTTCCACAGGTGCTTGCACACAGTATATAGTTTGTACATGTGTTTACTCGTACCTAATACCTCCACAAGAAGATCTTTCAAATGTCCCAAACTTGGAGGGATCGTGATGCCCAAATCAGGTGCAACAATAAAATATTGATACAATACAAATGAAAGTGTGACAAAGACCAATATGAATCCACAGCAGGCAGTCAGGTAAAATGCGACATGAGATAGTTTCAATGAGACAATAAAAAAAAACCCTACTTTTTGCGCGCGTGTGGTTCGGCTCCATCCATCAGTAGACGTAAAAGACAAATGATTCCCATCAGCTTTCGCATCACATAAACAACGGCCTATCAGATCAACAGAATGTGCTTGTTTTCACCTGTCTGCGTCCATACAGGCAAGAAAACCCTAGAAGTGAGAACAGCTGCGCTGATTCACACCCCGCAGTCACTGACCTCTTGCGTACACTCACACAACTGTTCCAGAAGTTTCCATCGAATTCGAGTGCATTTTAAAGTAATAAGTGACAACTGCCATCTGTGCCTTGAGTGAACGCCTGCATATATGTTCTCAGAGTGGATGCGTTTAGATTAATGTGTTTCAGACACCTCCGGCATGATGTGGATCGCACTTCTGTTAAGTGTCAGGGATTCAAGTGTTTTCAAGTCAAGGTGGCGAGAAAAAAAAAAAAAGAAAGTGCGGAGGAACATTTTAGTACATTTAATTCAATTCAGGCTTTATCGAATGGACGTGAGTCTCTGCTTGAATTATTTATTTGAAAATTAGATTACCATTCTGTTGCTATAATAGATTGTGAAGGGAGATAATCATCAAGCCATTATCCCTCAAGAGAAACATTGGCTCACATGCGTCCCTTGAGCAGAGCTGTAATTTCGTCTTAAACTAAAGTTTTGAATGAGACATATTATCTGATGGTGACCAGGTCATTTACCTCATACAAATGTGGACTGAGAAGATTGTGAGCTTATTGGGCTCGATCTGTTCTCTTCATTATGTCTTCGTATCGCACATATGAAAGGGGCTTTGCGCATTGGAGGTACACATCGAGGCTGAACCTTCTCTTCATATACCTTCCATCATCTTGAGTAGGCTAAACGGTCACATAACATTTCTAAGTGAGGCCCTTTTACACGGGGAAAACCATTTTACAGTTCGTGAAGAGAGCTTTCTCGCTGAGTGTCTGAACGGCTCCTCGTGTAATTCTACTTACCGATGCCTGTGCACCCTGGAGAGTGTTCAGAAGGAGGCTGATTTGGGGAAATAATCAGGGATCGCAGCCGCAAGGAGCTCGGGCCGTGATTTCATGCATACATGCAATTTTGTCTGCGGGCCCTGCCTGAGGCTTTTACATGGTCATTTAGTTGTGTGGACCACAGGTGAATTCAAATCAAAGCTCAGATGCCAGCCTCCAACCTTAACCTGAAGGCTCTCCTTTGACTGGGAAATACTGCCTCAGTACTCCTACGCACCAGCAGCACCTCGCTCCCCTCGCAGCCTTTTAGTTTTTTTTTTCTTCTTCTCCTCCTCCTCCGTCCTGCTGTTGCCCATTCACTCATGGATGAAATGAAGTATCCTGCGCTGCGTGGATGGATACCTGCCCGAGTTAAACTCAGTCTGACAGCTTCTAATGCCCTGGTCAGTGCACTAAATGAGGTATTGGGAGATAGTGAAAGCTTCCACTGCTGCTTCTCCCCGTGGCCTTGCCCCCCCACCACCACCCCCCTTTCCCAGTTATGTGATGAGTTCAGGGTCTGCTTCATGGAGGAAATGAGCTCTTTGCTGGTGTGTTTGGTGTTGTAGAAATTCATGCCTGGAGAATATAAATCATTCTTGTTGTGAAAGCGGGTTGTTCAAAACAAGAAAAAGAAAGGCCCTTCTGTGTTATCCATACAGTAGTGCGGCTAAATGTGTCAAAATGCCTATTGGCTCCGACGTGAAGTCAGATGGCTTTTTGTGACTTGATTGATCACGATGGATTTCTTGAGAGGCAGCCTGCGGAAATTTAAGTGTTCAGAGGGGAGGTGAGAACACGGGCGGCCGAGCACATCATTGAGCCAATCGACCCGAAGCTTTGTGGTCAATTCAAATGTGAGAAACCTAATATGGAAACAAGAAGTAGGGGGTGGGGTGGCGTTGGGGTTCTCTCCAATGAGGGGTGAGGGGGTGGAAGGTTATCCAACCTCCTCCTCCCCACCTGGTTCTCCGGCCTCTCTGACTCCACTCTCCACTGACTTCTGGAGCCTTTTTCTTTCTTTCTTTTTTTTTCTTTTTTCGCAGCAGTGCAGCTGACATGAACAGTGGTGCCACTGGCTCGCTCTGGCTGGAAGAAGCAGCTCAACAATTCACACTGATTGTTCCTAAATTGCCCGGCTGGGAGAATCTCCTCTTCTGCCCGATGCCTTTAAAGTGCTTCTGATTCCACGGGGACAAGTATCTCCAGCTTCCGCAAATTTATCATTTTGTTCACCTCCACGCCCATCTGTGTGTCTGTGTGTGTGTCTGTGTGTGCGTGCGTTTTTAAGGGTGAGACGGTGTGTATGGTGGCTCTTAGAATATTGGCTGTGTGACTCAAGAAAAGCAGAGCAGAGCGCAGAGGAGCAGTGCACAGTGTCTCCTCCTGAGATGTCATCCATCTTGGGCTGAATTCATCACACTCTGTTCGAGTCATTTTTGCCGAGAAGAAGAAAAAAAAGAAAGAAAAGTGTTTGCTGTCTCTCAGCCCAGAGCGAGCGCCGCGGCGCCGCAGCGAGGGATGCATTATTCTGCTTTGTTACAGCCACCGAGGCTCCGGCGCCTATATGTAGCAGCTGTCGCTCTGCAAAGAGCCGTGTGACTCTCCTGACCACTCGAGCAGTTTCATTCTTGGAGTTTGCGTTGCGAGAGAGTCAGTTGCGGGCTGCAGGGTGGAGTGTTGGGTTAGCGCTCTCACCCGGCAGCGCGGCTTTCCTGGGTTTGAGCCTGTTCCCGTGCACAGTTTGAGGTGCCTCCTGTGTTCCACCTTTAAGGGGTGACCACCGGCGTCCAGCTTCAGAGCTGCAAGCTGCAAACTCCTAACCTAAATATGTATCTGATGAGAAGTGAAGCACGAGTTGTGATTCAGAGTCATTTCCCTCATTTTAATACTTTGGTCGTAACCATATCTCATCCATGTTTACTTCCCTGAGCGGCGCTGGCTGTGGGAACATCTGCTTTCCAGTCATTTTTTCCACCGACACTTTGTATGTGGGGTGTTGATGGCGTCTGCGGCTAATTTTAAACATGGAAGAAGAAGGAGTGTGACGCATCTGTGCGAGGCAAGTTCAGGAGGATAAATCACAGATAAGCCGACATCTCTCTTGAACCGAAAAACTGGCGTCTCCAGATGTGTAGTGGCGACCGAATTACGCTCATCGATGCGTCGTATTCGCATATCGCTGCGACTAACGGTGGGGCTGATCAGCCCCCCCCCTCCACCCCACACCCTCCCGACAGCTCGACACATCGATCCCCTCCTCCCACTCGTTTTTCTCGTCACGGTGCAGCTGCAGCAGCAGCGTGACGGGTGCAAAGTTGAGTGTGGCCGACGCGGTCGGAGTATCCAGACAGTGGCGGTGATGAATGTATGTATCGTCAGAGCTGTGCGCGTGACAGCCCTGCCATTACCTGAGAGCGATAGCTCAAATGGAGCGTCTATAATTACCGGCCTGTCAGCGCGGGCAGCTCGCCGGCCTCTCCCGCGTCCACGCGCCTTAATTGAAAAACACCAACTGGATTGGCGCGGCGCATTAAACCACCGCATTGATGTCTGTAAAGCTCTTTATTGGAAATACACTACGCTCCGCTTACCTTCCCCCGACCAATGGGCCGTGGCAGCGCCGACGGGATCGAGAGGCTGAATGGATTGAAATTCCAATCTGGGTTTCCAAAAATAAAAAAAGAAAAAAAGAAATACAATCAAGGTTGCAAACTCGGAGCAGAGGAGCAAATCGGTGTGACCGTCTAATTTTTGCAAATTGGTGCCGCGTGGAGGCTATGAAGGGAAAAAGAGGCCGGGAGCCGGCTTGAATGCATTATGAGCTGGAAAAACACAGTGTCAGCAGTGTTATTCAAGGCCAGTCTGTCAAGTAGCTTTTAATGATGGCCAGTTACATCAGCACTTCACATCCCTTTTTTTTAAAAGAAGCAGACAGTTTAATGGGCCGGATGTCTATTGCGCCTCCTCATCGGTGTTTTTTTCACTCCATACATCAGATGCTCTGGAGTCAGTGGGACTCCTGGAAACACCCAACGGTGGATTCTTGATATGATGTATGTCTCCTTGTGGATGATGTGTCATGTGAAGCTGCTGTTCCTGCTACGGTCACTGTGCCAGGGCACCCTATGAGCGTTAACCCCCCGCCCCCCCTCCTCCCACATGAGGCATTCACATCATGTCCCAGGTTTGAAGTCTTGTTGCTGTGTCTCAGTGATGCTCCTGCTGCTCCGAGCCTCTCTGGAGGAATGGAAGCCACACTGAATCAAACTTTCCTTCATCTCGTTTGAAATAAAACCAAAATCGTCTCTCCTAAGTTGCTTCTGAAACAAAAGGACACTGAAATGCAATCGAATACGGCTTTCAGTACATCTATCCGCAGCCATCGGTGTTGTTGACGTGTCTGGGGGTCGGCCGCAGCACCACGTCTCTGTTTGACTCTGATCAGCACTGCGTCCACAGACAAGCATGTCCGCGGTTCGACCTTTCACCCAAACCCATTATCTCTGATAGTGTAGCGGCACAGGTGCCCCCCCCCCCCTCCAACAGCCGGGGCTTATCACCTGCCACTCCTGGCCTGCCACCCCCTCTCCCCGGTGCTCCTGTTTGACCCCTTCCCTTGTGAACAAGACAGAGACCTTTTGGAAGGATGCGTCCCCCCCCCCCCCAACCCCTCATCCCCCTCCCCCTCCCCCTGCCTAATCCCGACACCTCGCTCTGCATGGACGGCTCCTTGTTTATCAGCCGGCGCAGGTGAGGCTCTGCATGAGGGAGGAATAAATAGACAGGAAGGATCGATATGAGCTGCATCAATGGGCCCTCACGCTTTTGGAGACGCCACTAACAAATCGCTGGGCTCGTGTGTGGCTGCGAGCCTCGCGTCAACATGAGTCATCGGGAGGAAGAAGACGGTGCGCGGCTCGGAAAAACAAGCGCTTCTCCGGTTGTTGTTTTCCACCCCCCCTTATGTGTATGTAGCAATAATCATCAGGTTGAGTAGTTGATAAAGACGCTTTTGTCAGGGGTTTTTTCCCCTGTCTCTGTCTCTCCCCCCTGAGTGCTGCTGACAGCCTCTGCAGAGCACCAAGGTGTCGTCGCCCCTCCAGGTTGCTGACGGGGCACGATCGTGCCGGAGCCGGTGTCGGCGATGTAAAAGCTGCCGGTGTTTATATATACGGCCGTCGGAGGCGGCTGCCCAGGACAAGCCGAGTCGCCGGAGCAAACACGGTGACAGATCGTGATCTTCAGGACTATTGGATTTCTCTGCCGATAAGAAGCTCCCGAGTGCAGTCAGGCCATCTCAGGTGTCCCGCCTCGACGCCCAGTCGTTCTCAGGGAGGGGTGGGGGGGAGGGCAGCGTGCACCCTGGACCGAAGGCAAACACACACAGGCATACAATCGCGCCTTTTAGGTACTGTGGGAGGAAAAGCCAAGCATGCACCGGGAGGAAGTTCAAACACCACACAGGAAAAGACCCCACTGAGGCTTGAACCCAGGATCACGGCGCCGCGAGGCAAGAGCCAAACCGGCCAGGCTGGTGTATCTTAGTGAGCTGAGAGGACTCGCAGTGTCCTCAACAACCTGGACGGTTCCCTGGTAACCTTAAATAACATCTTGAAGTCATGCA
Source organism: Malacoctenus tetranemus (assembly GCA_032274765.1). Lineage (NCBI taxonomy): Eukaryota > Metazoa > Chordata > Actinopteri > Blenniiformes > Labrisomidae > Malacoctenus > Malacoctenus tetranemus. The sequence continues at coordinate 3,739,279 of JAUESF010000070.1, read as the reverse complement.
GTCTGAGCAGCCTCCTCTGGGAGTGTTGTTTGGTGACCACTGGGTCCTTTCATCTGATAAAAGAGCCGCTATTCAAACGGTGCTGACTGACTTTGAATACCATACTTTTGCGAAACTCCCGTTGGGCTCGCAGGGGTTTGTTATCCACCGAGCAGACACTGGCTGTTGTTTTTTCCTTCTGCGTTTTTCTTGATCTTTTGTTGTCACCGGCACTTGATGGAAAAGATATGTAGGTGTACTTTATGCCGTACCATTTTCTCGCCACTGTCTTGTTGTCCTTTTTTTTTAGAAAAAAAAAAAGAAAGAAAAGAAAAAAAAGAAGCGTTACGAGCTTGGTAATTGTTTGCTGTGATTTAGAGTCTGTGTTCCTGTCTTCATTGATTATGCGTTTTTCTCTTCTTGGCGCAACAGAATAAACACCGGAGTCGTCACATGTGAAGCGAAGGGAGAGCTGCTTTTGTTTCCCCCCCCGCCGAAGTTGTTAAAAGCCGTCTCTGCTGCAGAGTGTGCGTGTGTGTGTGAGAAAGGCGGAAGGCGTTAGATAACCTCAAACTGTGACAAAGCCTTCAAGTCGACGACGTGTGAAACCCGATCCGGCCTGCAATCCGGAAGTCTTGGTCCAGCGTCCGGCGCCGCGAACCACGCGTGTCGCCCCGGCGCGATGCAGGAAATGTAAATGGAGGGTCCAAGGGAACGTCTGCAGGGGGCCAGGGTGCTTGTGTTTTTTAAGGTCCCCTCTCTGATGAATAGCGGGGGGCTTGGTTACTCTCCCAGCGTGGGGCTCTAATAAGCCCGGGGACCCAGTCAAGGCCCGAAAGCGGGGCTCGATTTAAACCAATCTAAAGGAGCAGGGAGCATGATTTACGATGTAGGACCGACTGCGGCGCCGCTTCTCTCGTGCAGAAACCCAACCCCCCCCCACGCACACACACTCCACCCCCCCTCGGTAGCCAATCACAGCCAAAACACTCGACGCTTCCTGCCTCGCTCTGAACACGGGAAACCCTGCGTCGGACCCTGCCGCTCGCGCTTGTTGTCACTGCGTCTAATCTATTTGATTGATTATGAGCCTAATCCCCGCATTATTCCTTCCAGTTTGGCTCCGAGCGGGGCTTCAAAAAGCCCCCTAAGTCACGCTTAACCATTTCCTGTGTAACCGATGTTTCATTTCCTTTATTTCGTGTCCTACATTTTATTATATAGCGGGAGATTATGATTACCTGCAAAGGTCAGACTCAGGTAAGCCATGCATGTGATTTGCAGCCGTCACGCGATGATGAATGCCGCGGCAGAGGGTTATACATCACTCCCGGTGCGATCCGGGCCCCGTGTAACATGTATGGAAGTAATGGAGCTGTCCTCACATGAAACACGCCGGGCTCCTTCCCTCGGGGGACTCTCATATCTATCAATAGAGGCAACAACTGCACCGTGAGTGCCTGGAGGGGAGGGAGGGGGAGGAGGGGGTGGGCTCTGACAAAATGTAGATTACAGTGCTGCAGGCGGCGAGACAAATATCAATCAAATCTTTCTTTGCACATGGATACAGCGCGGCCCTGTCCTCTCTCAGCAGCCGTGTCACGGAGGGCGCGGAGATGCTGCCGTAAATCTGCGGCGCGGAGAGGATCGCGCGGCAGGGGTGGAGGGGGGAGGTGGGGAGTGAGCTGACCTCTGACCGCGCGGCACGGGCAGCAGTGCGACTTGAGTTGGCCCGGGAAGTCGAGCCGTGTTGACACAGAGGGACTCCGTCATTTTTCTCCGTTTCCCAGTGAGTGAGGCCAGGCAGAGGAGAGGTGGCGCGCGTTATCGGGCCGACGTGGGAAGTCAGCCGCTCGCTGTGATATCACAGAAAACACATTCACATCAGACGCGCTGGCTCGTCCCCCGGCCTCCCACTATCTCTCTTCTCCTCTCCTCCCTGGAAAAGAAAAAACAGAAGTCAGAGTTTGGAGTTTCCAGACTCGGCGCTGTTTCGGAATGAGGTTGGAAGAGATTCAAAAAAAAAAAAAACGAGAGCCGCTTTTTTCAGGGACGGATAAGGATGAAGAAGTGAAATTCAACACTATTAAAGAAAACTTCACAGTGTTTTTCTTTTTTAATTTTTGCCCCATTAATTTTTTAGTGGAGTTGACACACAGAACTGATCCTTTGGGTCAACACAATCCCATCAACATACCAACTTGATCCAACTTCAGTCTGTGGGGAACTTTTGAGGCAGTCACAGCTCAGTCCAGGCAAACGGACAACCATTCATCTAGGAAGGGGCGGGGGGGCAGAAATAACATGCAATTGAATGAGGGTTCTCTTTCTGTGAGGTGGTGACCACCCCACCGCCTTCCTGCCTCATTATCAATCCATTGGGATGCCTTCAGGGTACACCTGGATGCTTGGTGCGACTCAGCGCCGCAGTGCAACATGGCTAAAGATTCTAAACATCGTGTCAGCTTTATTCCCTCTGTTTAAATGAACTGGCAGGCGCCCATCGGTACAGCGATCCATCATCAGACGCCAGTAACGCGGGGCGCATCAAACGGAAGGGAGGCAGACCAAATTTAGAAAGCACTTCATCGCTCCCGTTCGACAACGTCTCGACTACCTGTCACACCGCCGTCTGCAGACTCAATATCTGTAACAGTGGGGAGGCACTCAGACATGAAAGCAATATTAAAATGCTTCTTTAAAAAAATGGAACAAAGTCGCTCGGCGTCTGATGTCTTAAGCGGATTGAGGGGGGGAAGAAAAAAAAAATCCATCTGCCTTAATGTCAGCTCAGCTGTCTATGGAGTGTGGTGAGTCGCGGTGTTGGAGTGGACTACAGAGGTGAAGGGGTGGTGGGGAAGTGGGAGGAGGGGGGTGCTTGAACAAGTGATCGGCGTAGCCTGAGTGGTGAGTCGGAGGCACAGGTGTGGCTGGCTGATTTGGGGACCGGGGCACCAAAAACTCCCCGAGACTTTAATTGGTTGTGACAAGCGAGATCGCTCTCTCGCTCGCTCTCTCGCCTGTCACAATTATTACGCGTCTTCGAAGCTTACGGGAGAGGTGCCCGGATTTCCTGCATGACGCGTCTGCCTCTCCCGTTCACGTGAGTCACAAATGTGTGTTGTTTTTTTTTGGTTGCTTTTCCTCCAAGTGCGCGGTTAATTGTTTGTCAACCTGCCTGAAGCCCCCGCGCTCGGCTCAATCTCACGCTCGCACCTCCAGCGTGTCAGACGCGATTTGGCCGCGATGGCTAATATATTGCCCTAAATACCAAAGCGTGTTACCGTTTTTGACGATCAAAATCACCCCTCCTCTGCTGTCCAAGAAGCGACTACGTGTTTGGCCGAATGAAGTGTGAGAGAAGAAAAACACACACACACACACAAAAAAAAAAGAAGCCCTCACCAACCAGAGACGCAGCTGAGAGTGGGACACAGTTTTTCTCAGCTGTCTTTAACAGTTGGAAGCGAGTAAGCACTTTCTTTGCCAAGGAGCTGAATACATTACCAGTGCCAATGTGATATGCAAATTTTGTTAAAGGGAAATGTAATTTTCCAGTCCCCTTGTTGATTGCACTTAATGCAACTTGCAAAGAGGTGGTGATTTAATTGAATTTTTCCGAATGCGACTAATTCAAATCAAGGAGCAGATGAATCCATGCCCATTGTAGTATGTTATGCAAATACATCACAGGCATATGCCTTTCAAAAAGAAAAAAAAAACAAAGTAGTTGTTTTCCTCTCTACATGTGACCACCGTCACATTCAAATGTGCTCTTAACATGCAGGGACATCGCCTGTGGTTATTTACATGTCTTTCGGGGGAGCTCCAATGTATTCATGAGACGTCCGTTCATACGGTCACGTGAATGGCATGCTGTCTGTATTAGCAAGTCTCCTCTACATATGGAGGAACTATAGGAGTGTGCCAAATCAGCAGCTTCCAACATGGGTGGGGGGGGAGCAGCGCTAGTGCTAAACCTCAATGTCCGGCTGATTATACATTCAAATCAGCGCAGTAAAACGAGCAGGGATGCTAACAGCGTGTGATGGGTGTCCTGCTGTAAATCTGGCCTGCCGTATAATGTGTGTTAATGTTAGCCGGACCTCCTGGGCTGCTTTAGCATGGGGCTGAATCCCCCCGCGGGGATCATCGTCTCCTTTCTGCCGTCCTTCGCACAATCCACCGTATGCTGATGCATTATGTTTTTCATTATCTGTTACCACGAGTATTTTTTTTTTATCTTCCCCTCTCTCCTCACGCTTTTTCTCTCTCTCTCCCTCCCTCTCTCTCTCTTTTTCTCACACACCTCCCACAGCTCTGGACAGCATCTAACAGGCCGTGGTGATTAAAAGAAATGTCATCGCATTCATTAATGAATCCACCGGGCGCTGCTCTGGCCACGGCGCCCATTAGGCCGTGTCGGGCATTTTTTCGGGTTATTTCAATCGTCACGGCACACGGCGCTCTTCTTACCTTTCCTCTCACCCTCCGCTTGGATGTGCATCCTTCTCTCGAACCCTCTCTCTTTCTCTCTCTCTCTCTCTCTCTCTCTCTTTCTCTCTCTCTCTCTCTCTCTTTTGTTTACTCCCTGCCTTCCCTCGACTCTCACCCTTTCTTTTTGCTTTTTTTTTTTGTTGGGGAGGGTGGCCTTAGCTGGCCCACAATCCAGCGAGGGCCAAGCCCAAGGGAGAGGTGTAGAAGTGGAAGTGGGGGGTGAGGTGACAGGGTTGGGAGTTTGGGGGGGGTGGGGTTCTACTAAAGACAGGAAAGGAGCGATGTGGAGAACGAGGCAAACTTAACTCCGTCTTCTCACCTCGCTGCCATTTGCTTCCTCGGACTTGTGAATCTTTTCATTTCATGCTTGTTTTTCGGCTAACGAGCTCATTAGTCCAGCGTTAGCGTGCAGTGGTCAATCAGTTCACACAGTTTATTTTCCAGCATCATTGGGGGGGGGGGGGGGGGGGGGGGGGGGGGGGGGGGGGGGGGGGGGGGGGGGGGGGGGGGGG
>JAUESF010000070.1:3709022-3723024 GCA_032274765.1 Malacoctenus tetranemus | reverse complement strand
TGCCCCCGTTTACATTCTCACATCCCCGCCACAGCACAGCCACTTCCCTGTATACACACACACACACACACACACACGCGCGCGCGTCTTGCGTTTCGGGCTAGTTGTGAATCTCATTTCGGCTGTGTGAAGGCGGCGGCATATGAGGATTCAGAGAGGCGAGGAAAAACTGTGATGTTTACACATCTCCCGATAAATAACAGCGCTGTTTGCTTTAATAACCACGGTGGATGCAGAGACACATGTAATTGCTTTGATGTTGCTCTGATGGCTGCAAAAGAAAAAAAAAGAATTGCGCTCTTCACGATCATGGAGTCAGTTCAGCGCTGGAGGAGCACGCACACAGGCCCGCGTGCACCGTCTCTGGAGCAGCTGATGGTACGGGACAAGTCCCCCCCCCCCTCCCCCACCGCCACCCCTCCCTTCCCTGCTTTTTTTTTTTTTTTTTTTGTCTGGGCTCCCACCCCAAGGGCTTGATTTAGATGAAATGTCACTTTTAATGGAGAAAAAAAAATGATGGAAGCTAAACAACAACTTTGGAATATTGCTTGTGTAAGTGGCAGGAAGGGGAGGCAAGGTGCCAGGGCGACGTCAGCGGCAGGGGCCGTTTCTGGCTTGATTGTACTCTTCAGAAATTCATTGCTTGCCTCTATGATATTAGTGTTGTCGCAAATGTAAACCTACCCCTCCCCCTCCCCCTCCCCCGGAGGCAGGCGGTGGAGCCACCACGCTGCTGCTCTTTACAGACGAGCGTGCCGGGAGGAAGTACGTTTCGCAGGGCCGGTCCTGCTGAGTAACAAACCGAAATAAAGGGGGCGGCGAGGGGGGGGGGGGAGTGGATGGTGATGATAAACGCTTGAGTGAGCTGGTGGTGTCTGCCCTTTCTTCCCCTTGTTTTGATCTCACTTCTTGTCTTAATTGCTTTCATATCATGAATTTGTATGAGTTGCACTCACATTAATGAGACCCAAACCACACCAGCAAACTGGCGTGGTTATTTATTTATTTTCTTTCTTTCTTTTTTCGCTCGATTGGCCGCAGCATCCAAGCTGCTGCTGAAACTCTACCATTTACGCCCCTCGTGGAACCAGCTGCTCCTCCGCATCAAACCAGTGGGCATTTCTTAATGTCAGCGGTGCAGCAAATGATCGCAGCGCGCCGCGGGGCGACTCTCCGACCTCCCTCGGACCCCTGTTTGCATTCGCGCAAAAAAGAAATATAACATCCGCCCCTCGATATCGTCCTGCCACGTGTCGCGCCGTGTTTCCGCGGCAACGCGGGGCCACGCAGGATTCCCATTAGGCGGCGTGGTAATTAATTTATCTCCATTGATCTCTTGTATCCCTCAAGCCTTTCAGCGGGGTGGCCTGAAAGCTGAAAGCTGCATTGTTGATTGAATGCACGGTCTATCTTCAGATGCGATCGCAAATCAGCCTGCCCCCATAGGGGGAGACGCTGGGAGCGGGCCAGATTATGTTCTTTCATGCCGCAGTGGTAATGATTCATTTCATTGCACGAGACACAAGTGGCTGTAATTGCAGGTTTGGTAGTGGGCACTAGCCTCTGCCCTATTTATAGGCACGTGGACTGTCGCACTCGGGAAGAGAAACTAAATAAAAGGAGCGCGGAACAAAAAAAGGCTGGAACGCTGCCCTGGCGCTTATCACACACGATGCATATCAGACGCCAGCACACTCGCCGGGTCTTGCCTATGGAACGTTTTGGCTTGGAGCAGGCGAGATGCTCCGGGTTCGTTTTATTTTTTTATTTTTTATAATAAGCTGTTTCTGCCAGCTCCAAGCACCGCCTGACATTTACTCGGAACATGGCAAATAAGGAGAGAGGAAAGAAAAAAACAAGAGAATATTTGCCTAAGGAGCCCAACTCCCGTCTTACCCCGGCCCAAAACCCAATAACCCCGTCTCCTTCGTCTCATATCTCTCTTCACACTTTCAACTTCCGAAGGTATTGTGCTTCTCCCTCACATCCTCCGTGAGTAGGAGGCACCCCGGGCAAACAGATAAAAAGGAATGATCTCACGGCCCTCTCCAAAACATCTCAGCGATGCGGCGTCCAGAGCGCGTCCACTGAGGTGCAGGGAGGGAAAAAAAAAGACGTCGGCGTGGCGCCCATTGTGCTCGGCAGCCGCTCGGTAATGCAGAGGTAGGCTCTCAAGACCTGAACCTGCGTTGCACCATCCGTCGGGGTGGGGGGTGGTGGGGGGCCGGGAAATGGAGACGTAGCCGGTAGTCGACGGTGCTTTGCGGCTCTCTATTGCCTCGCTCATGTCTCCCATCATAACCCAGAGGCGCAGCTTTGGGAAATAAATAGGTATCAAAGAGTGGAGAATGAGAGAGAGGAGGAGACAAAGCTTGGGAGGAGTGATCGGGGCAGTAATAGTGCAAGACAGCTCAACGGGAGGCAAATAACACAAACTAAAAGCGGCGGAGGCAAGATGGAGGCTGGAGGAGGGAGGGGAGGGGAGGGGGTGGGGGGGAGTAATGATAGCTCACCTTATGTCAGCCTCTGTGACAGAAATGAAGTTTAGAGATGGGCGTCGTCATGGTAACTGATTTTTGTGCCGCTGACGGGCGGGCCTCTCCCTGTGTTTTTCCAGAGGATGACAATGCCCGCCGATAAAGATGTCATCTTGAGGGAAAAATAGGTGTTGGCTGTCGGCGGGGCCCGAGCGCCGACTCCACCGGAGCCGTATTGTCCTGGGCGGTCCGTCACGGACCCTGAAAGGCCGGCATCGCATCGTTTCTCTTATCGGGATCTGAAGGGGTGCCTCCCGCAGCGCCTGTTTAAGAGTGCAACAGCTCTGATGTGACATGTTACAAACAGTAAAAGGGGGGGGAAGATACAGTCTTGTCCCTCATTCCTGGCGGCGCGGTCGTAGGAACGGCCGGGGAAAAAAAACGTCCACCGGTTTGTGAATTCCGTCCTCGTAACTACACAAATAAAGCACTCAAGAAGGAGGATAATGAAGCTCATCACTATTAGATCAGGATTAGAGGATAGATTGCTTCGTAAGCCATCGACCAACACCCGCCGCATGGCTCTCGCGCGACCTTCCAAGCTTTCCGCGGTAGTAATCATCAGCACCAGCAAAGCGCGGCGTCTCGGAGACTCGCCTGCATCCTCCCCGATCCTTTCGCGCGAGCTTCCCGAGCTGGAGGCAAAAAAGTCCTGCGTGTGGTGTCCAGGCCCGTGCACGGGGGCCGTGTTTTTAATTAAAAGTTGTCGTATCTCTCGCTCCAACATTGTGAGGTGTGATCACTGGCTGTCACTTCGGCTCAACACAAACATGTTTATTTTTGGTCCCAGATTCATTTAATGGGCTTGTCAAAACTGATGAAAATTAGAGGAGGCAGAGGCGGCTGATAAGCCCCTCTGTTATTAGATGGGCTGGAACGCTTGTTTGTCTGCTTTAGTTTGTCCTGTGTTGATGCAAAAGGAAAAAAAAGAAAAAAAAAACCCTGCTCGTGTACAAGTCGCCGGCAATCTAAAGAAAAAATGCTCGACCCTGCACAACTGCCAACTCGCTCCCTGACACTGGAGTCGTGTGATTAAAGTTTGCCGGGGCTCCAACTTTCACCAAACAAATCAAAGATTTGATACTCGCAGCGAGTGAAGAAGCTCCGCAGTGTTCAGCTGTGCCTCTGTAACTGCAGTCTGCTCACTGTTGTCTGAAATGTAGAACAGCAGAAGTAAATAGACATGGGAGCAGACAAACTTCTGTTCTTACTCGCTTGGGTGCTTTCTATCTTTGTTGTCCCTTCTGAACACACAAAAGAAAGCAAAACTCGGATTTTTCCAACAAATCCTCCGAGGGGCCACAAGATTGGTGCACCGGCGCGACGTGGTGTGCGTCATGTGAAGATCTGTCTCAAATAAAAAAAAAAAAAGTTGGATTCTAGATCTGTATCTGATAGTTTCCTTCATGCTGCTGTTGGATGACAACTCTATTTCACCTGACGCTTTTATGTATGAAGCCAGTTTTGAGCTGTTTTGTTGGAACTGATAGTATTGTGTTCGTAACGTATACAGTTCATTGCTAAGATATAGTTTTCCTCCACAAAAGGGGGAGGGGTCTATTGGCAACTTACTCTCAACGAGGTCATGCAGACGAGAGGCAGCGTGACATAACAGTGCGGCTGCCATCTGCTCCGTTTTGGTGGAGGGTATGATCGCATTGTAGTTTTATGGTGTTTGTTTTTCCAGCGTATCGTCACCTCATACAAAATGCAAATGCTGCATATGTGCAACACGAGTGTGGCACAGAAAGCACTCCAACCACGGAAGATGAGAGGGCGCAGGCAGGAGGATAAACACGCCAAACACGCTCTGTGCCTGTTACGTCCCGCTGTCGGCTTGTAAATAGGACAGGATCCAGTTTGGGGCGATGTGGAAGGATCTCTTTTGAGGATGGCCTGCTGGGTATAGTGCTTAGCACGTTAGCTTCACATCGAGAAGACCAGGGTTTGATTGCTGGCTCAGGGGCTTTGGGTAAGAAGCTGGAAACCTTTGCATGTGTCAGCTGTCAGTAGGCCTGGGAAGATAACACATGTTTTGCTGGTTGATTCATTGTCCCACAAATAATCGACGATAAACAATATTACTGTCGACATTATGGAGACCAAAATAACCACTTATGTAATGTTGATATATCATAATAATGCAAGTGCGCTCCCTTTTAATGCAACAATTAAACCTTTATTTAACATTGGAATGTCTAGAAACTGAATTGTTAAATAAATGCATTTTAGAACAGAGTCGGCAGACCGGCTCGTCTGTGTTTATTGCCCCACCTCGCTCATTGAGCTGTAGCATCTAGCTTTGCTAGAAGTTTTTCCATTTTACTCATGAGGCTAAATTGCGGCAAGCAGCTCCGCTCCCTCCCACAGATGCAAAGATCCTGTTTGACTGACAGGATGCTTCACTCCCCTTATTTCATTCCACTTAGCCACAAACTCGTCCAGGTGCTAAGACCGATGCACAGAGTGAACCATCTGGTCATTTGGCATGTTTGGAGGCGAGAGAGGAGGAAAACAAATACACTCACACACAGGGCGATAAATCGAGCCCGGAAAAATGATCGAGTTCATTTCCATTTATCATGCGACTAATTGATTTATCGATTATTGTCCTAGCTCCTGTTGTCAGCTATAATTAGCCCCTTATTCATTGATAGGCTCAGTTAAATTGATGGTAAATTATTAGATGGAGAACTCTCTTCTTTGATAGATTTCATAAACTATGATTCAGTTTATCGTGATGAATATGATGAATATGATTTATTATATACAGTGTCCTTGCCCATGCATGATAAGAACAGACTGGTACAAAAAAGAAAACTAAGCAGCACAAACACATGCCAGCTGGTGAAGCTCAATTAGTCGCAAAAAAAATCTTTTTGAGAACATGAAGATATTTATTGGATAAAAAGCTAGCGGTCAACCAGCTAACGACGCCGCAGGGAAAAGAAACGGTGGCCCACACGCTCTGTGCTAATAAAAGGCGCGAGTGGAGCACATTAGAAAAGAGACGTTGTAAAAAGATAAGCTTGCTGCAGGTTGTTGTGGACAGAGTTCAGAGCCCACCGCGCGCCACAGTTTGATGTGTTTGAGGTTGTGTGACTCCGGCCAGCCCATGATTCCCGTGCTGACACCGATCTAACACCAAAGCGCCAACCGCATACCAATGACTGTGACTGCATCATGTCACAGTGGCAAAGAAACACGTCAGCATGGTCACATCAATCCTGATCTCAGATACATCATGTGAGGAACATGTATCCCGACAGTCCTCCGTTTGGGTCATCCGTGTTGTGTTGAGTTCACCTCACCGTTGCTAAAGTACAGTAAGGAACATGACGCGGTGTGAAGAACATGACAACAAAACATCTGAGGTGACTTTAGCCTCGTCCACTGCACGACAACGCGTGGCACGAAAGGAGTCTTGGCACTTACGTCTTGATGCCAGGAAGCACAGAACACTCTGCCAGGTCTGACAGTGTTCATGTGAGTCTTATCGTTGCAGCTGATGTGTTTTGTCGCATTAAAGTGCTCCATGTTGGAACCTTTTAGCTTTTTACCCCTTAAACCGTAGATTAAGGCACTCGAATTCGAGAAACTATAGACAACAAGCGCACCGCTGCACACTCAGTGCTGCACACATGGTTGGAACATGAAGGCAGTCTGGGAAAAAAAGTGCTAAAAATGTCCCTAAGTGCTCCCATCGTTTACAGGAGGGGTTTAAAATGTGCTCTCTGTCCACTTAGTGTCTACACACATTTAAGTGCTCTGTTTGACCTTCTCGCTGCCGTCGTTTCCAGAACTGAGATCATCGCTTCTTACGTGACTCAGTGTTTCAAGGCTGGCTTGCCTCCTCGAACAACCAAAGACAATGATGCACACACAAATAAAAAAAACAAAACAACAACAATATGTTCCCAAACAAAGCAGGGTAGTACATGAAAACAATGAACTGTTGAACAACAGCTATCTCATCAGCTTCTTTTCTCAGTTGTAATGTGATTATATAGATATTATAGTGTTGGCTTTCTACATATAGGATGGAATAGTTCTGGACATTTTGTGCCATGACCATCAAAAAACCCGACACCCAATCGACGTCCCTGATAGCAACCGACTGTGACCGACTCGAACCACAAAGATAGCACAGTGAAGCAGTCTGACTCCTCCTTCTCCTCCTCCTCCTCCTCCTCCTCCTCCCTGAAACAACTCAAACGCTGGTGTGGGCTTCCACCTGTCATATCACCCTCATCAGTCCTGTCTGAGGACATCTCAATAGACCAGTTTAGGAACCAGCTGTGGTTTGTCTTCCAGTCTGTCACTGTTCTTTTGATGTCTGGAGGAGGCGAAATAGGACTCAGGGTCATTTGGAGTCTTTGTTTGTCGACGGCAGCCTCCAATTTACAACGCCTAGGAAAAGTGCGAGAGAAAAGACATTGGGCGGCGGCGTCAAAACCTTTGAACGTCTTTATATGGCTCCCAAAGTGATATGTCCACTCGAAGGCACGCGTCCTTGCATCAAGACACTATTACACTTTGTTCTCTTCCATCAGGATCGTGAAGTGGGCCGCGGTCCAGCTGAACTTGCGCACTCTCCTCCTCCGACTGTTTGTAGCAGGGACTCGCGCTTCGCAAACGCATCTCTGCTTTCGAGTTCGGACGCAAACAATCGGCTTCCTTCCTCCAGAGCGGGGACGGTGACGAAGCACTGTCTGCATGTCGACGCGCATCTAATAATGTATTGCACGGCCCCGCCAGCCGACACATAATAAAGCTCCAGCGGACCCAGGGGACATTGTTAAAATAGCTCGGCAGGTTAGCTAAGACTAGCGGTGGAGTATTCCCACGAGGGGATCATCAAACAGACACCTCGGGGATTGATGGCAGCCTTTAACCGCCTCCTAATAGTCACACGTTGGACGGATATGACTGCGAGGATGAGTCCCAGGTGGATGGGAAATGCTTCACAGTACCCGTTAGCTGCTGGTTGTCAATAGAAGCCAGGGGATGCGAGAGAGAGGTGGGCTGGTTGCTCGGTGAGCAGACAGCGGGGCTCTTTGTCGGCCTAATGGTTAAACGGGGTTGCCGGGAGATGAGGTGGGGAGGGTGGGGGTGGGGGTGTAGTGAGCGTGGGGAGCTGCCAGAGCAAAATGGAAAAAAGGCTGCTCGGCTGCTGCAGAGGTGCAGTTTTTTTTTTTTTTTTCCTCTTGGCTCATCATGTCCCTCATCAACACTTCAGTTCCTATTTTTGTGCATTTCGCCGTCTCTCAGATGTTGCTCCAATATGCGCAGCGTGTGACGAGAGTGGAAGAGTGAGGAAAAAAAAAAACCAGACAGGAAAATGAGGGGGAGTGAAGGGAAGCTGTGAAGCAGGGGGTGTCAAACACGTGGCCCACGGGCCATGACCAGCCCACCCAACGTTCCCATCCAGCCCCTGTGGGGTGACGTTGCAGACGGTACCAATTACAGACAGCTTCAATAAATTGAACCTCTGCTCCTAATGTGTTCGACGGGCATCAGACTGTTTTTGTCAGATTGGGGGAAATGATTTGGCAGTCAGACGCAGAGCTGACCAGCAGATGGCAGTCATGCTGTCAGTAAAGTGATCAAGTGAGGCCCGTCAGCCTATTGCTAACAAAGAAGTATTAAACAAAATCAGTCATGTAACTGTACTTTTTACTGTTCCTGAAGCAGCAGTGTAGTTGTTAGTTAAAGGTTGTTATTGTATAATGTTACTGTTCAGGCCCACTTGAATTGAGTTTGGCTCTGTGTGGCTCCCCCTGAATTTAAACGAGTTGGACACCCCCTGCGGTGACGGCCGTCCTCCGGTGTCTGCATCTGCCTCTCTCCCTCCCCTCCACCTCCCCTCCCAGAGTCTGTCGATCTACAGGGTGTAACTAAGCACCTTCTGTCCTCCCCACAGTCTACCCGACTCTTGATCTCCCCAGGCCCTTCGCCATCCTTCACCGGGCCTAATGACAGACATTTATTTAATTCAGGCTGCTCGGAAATGAGATTAGTTTCGATAGAGGAGGACGTGGGGGATACTGAGTGGAGCTGGAGAAAAAGAAGAGGGGGAGAGGAAGCGAGACCACGCGTGTCTTAACCCATCACTCGCCACCTTGCCTTGCTTCCGCAGCTCCGAGTGTGCAAGTTATTTTAGAAGATGTTTGGCGCTATTACAGTCAATTGCCTGTCATCCTGTCACTGGTGCCATTATGGCTTACTGCGGCAGGGCCAAATGAGCCAGCGGGAAGGCGATGACAGAGATGATGCTGATGAAGACGATGATAGTAATGGTGATGATGATGGCGATGACGACGACAGGCTGTTGATGCCGTTGGTTCTGTAATGTGATAGCATCCACAAAGTGCGGCTGATTGCTTCTCCAGCGCCGCCTCTTACTTCATTATGTTTGCAGAAGCTCAGCCAGTGGGCCAGCGCTCTCCACCGAGCAGCAGCGTCAGACTGCGCGCCCGTGGTGAAAGCATTGAGTCAGCAGTGCGTGCGCGTGTGAGTGTGTGTGCGCGTGCGTGCTGTTGCGTGCGAGTGCGCATGCGTGTGCGTGCTTGCCTTTCGATGAGCTTGTGCAGTCTCCTGCCCTCCAGCCCTGACACAGTGCAAAGACAGCGAGCTGCGACAGCAGACCGTACTGCAGACATATGCTCCCTGTACCATTTCGGAGGCGTGCGTACATGCATGCAACTGATTGGGGTTTTTTTTGGCCTTCACCCTGACTCGCCAGCTGGCTGCACATGTGCATACGAACGGGCACAGTCAGTCGAATGCAGATCGCACAAGAGAGAGAGCGCATACATCCAGCCTGCCTGCAGAGATGCGAGGCGTCTACGGGGGAGCACTTGGCTGCCTAAAGGCCCCGGAGTGCATGTCAGCCCACCCTCCATCCCCCCTTCCCACTCCCCCGTCCCACTTTGAGGTTTTGCATTTTAACTAAACATCTGGCTGTGTCAGCACCGGTTCATCACAGCAGGGACACACACACCCCCTCCCTCCACCCACTTCCCCCCCATCCATCCACCTCCCTTCACCCCGCCTCCCCCGGTGAGGCTGCAGTCACAGAGAATAACCGAGTTAGACATTGTCATCCGAGTCGGGTGAGCGTTACGCACCCGCGTCACGTTGTCGTGTGGACCAAATCATCGAGGCAGAAGTTGAAACCGCTCTGCCTTTGCGTGGATGGACTCCCACGGTCGCCGCGCGCACGCGCGTGCCAGGCGTGTGCACGGGATGTTTACGTGCCGGAATGAAGCCACCCACCGGGGCCGGCAACAATTAATCGGCTGCTACCTGCCGCGCATTAGCATTAAGGTTGAGTCACCCCATTAAATGCGTTCTGTCCTCCAGGGGGAAAAGTGGTTTATTGAGAGATGAGAGAAAGTACAAATGGCGTTGTACGAGGCGGATCCATTCGATGTGAAGGGTCTGTCAGCGTGGAGCATACATTAATGCCAGCGTGCTTGCACAGCGGGGCTCAGGCGGCTTCTGAGGTTGACAAGGACAACTGTTGTATCCTGGTCTGCCCTCGCGCAGTCGCGGGACTGAACTCATGCCTATAGAGCTGTGTCCTCATTAAAACATTGGCCAGGTGTGAAACTACAAAAGCGGCGCCCATGGGCAACTTTTAAAAGAATTACACAAGTCGATCGCCTGGCACCTAGAAACTGTATTTTTTTCACTCTCTTCTATTGTTTTATATGTGAAGACTGATTGAAGGCAGAACAGTAGTTTTTCCCCTTCTGTTAGTGTTCCCACTGTTGGTTTTATTGACTTTCCCAGACACTGTATTTTTCTTCTCCTTCTTCTCAACACAAGAGCTGATGTAATTGACAATTTTGGAAATAAAACCGAAAGCAAAAACAATTTCCAGCTCCAATCACGTTAAGAAATCCTGCCGTCACGGCCAAAGTGGTCGCGGGCAGGGGAGGCAGGGGGCGCCGACGCCGGGACGCCGGGACCCCGTGTTCAACGGGCCGGAGTCTGTCGGCGCGCCATCGTTGGGAGCGTAGTTCCCAGCTTGCAGTCTGGCGAGCGACTCGCTCCCAGCAAGCCACTCACGTCCCTCCCTTTGCTTTTATTAGCTTGTCAATCGCCTCTTCTAAAGTTAAACAACGGCATATGTTCACGAGTTCTCCGCTGATGTATAGCCAACCGCAATAATCCCAAAAGTGCGTTTAGGCTGTCGCGGTTCTGAAAGGCTCATGTCGTACAAGCTGTCTCGTTTGCTTAGATGTTAAAAACGGACGTGTTAATTTTGGGAAAATACATACGGGGATAGAAAAAATAAAAAGTATCTTCTTCCTCTTAATGAAGAGAACGACTTCGCCAGCAGATCCATTAGATGAATGTGTTCAAACCTTTTAAATAGAGCTGAGCTGAGCTCAATGCATCGAAAAAATGACAAGTGGAAGACGGAAAAACTTTGAAAGTTCGCCGCGGTGGAAACGAAACTGTTGAACCTCCTTTTTTTATTCCCCCCGAGCTTTTTTTCCCCCTCGTCGATGAGATGCCAGGTGGGGGTGGGGCTTGTCTGGAGACTTTAATTGTGAGCGTCGGGCGAACGTGCTGCCAAACGTCTCTCGCACCAGTTTGAGGTCTCACTCGTCTGTCCAGCGAGGCGTCGGGGTCGGAACAAATGGAGATCTCAAAGTTCCCGTCCACCGCGTTATCGCCCATGCCTCCACCCGGCCCGAGCTCTGTAGTTTGGAGTGCAACACACGTAACTAGTGCTTATCTCTGTAGAAAATAAAGGCGGGGGGGCCCTTTAGTGATTACAGCATATTGGCAGTTGGGTGTGTGAAACAGCAGTCTCCTGAAGTGCCCCATTACCTCTGATTTAAAGTGTGTATAGAGCAACAGGCCGAGCAATACGGTCCCTCCTCTGACGATACCAATAGCATTCTGCTCACGGATCACAGGCCTGCCAGAGACACAGAGGTGGGCAGGGGTGGGGGTGGGGTTGCAGGTGTGTGAGGAGGGAGGATTGTGGCAGAGAAAACAGGACTTTTTTCACCAGCAGAATCTCATTTTCTGCCATTATTAACATTTATGTATTTATCCCTGTTTTCTACCTGCATTTGGGCAGTGGTTTTATGTTGGAAAAAAAACCTGCGACATGTTAAGAGACGTGCATTAAAGAGGAAAGGCGTAAAAAAGCCTTCTGCCTCCCTATTTTACACCGTTTTTTCATGCTCTGTTTGGTTTCGAGTCCTCCTATTAACAGCAGAATGTCTTTCCCTCTCCGTTTCTCTCTGTTTCTCTCTGTCTTTGTTTTTGAAACAATGCATGTGTGTCAAATTGAACTATGCCATTATGAAATTTCCTCTGAACTGGAAAACTGACAATAGCTCTTTCACACTACTTTACGTCAGGATGGGATGGAGAGAGGGAGGGAGAGAGAGAGAGAGGGAAAGGGAGAGGGAGAGAGAGAGTTGTACATCTCTCAGCGTGCTTTGCTCCTGCCATTAATCACTCCATACTCCGCAGCAGAACACACGCTCGGTTATTGCCCGGCTGCCAAATATCATATACACATGGTCACCAAAGCTCCAGAAGCATTTCCCTGTTTGAATCACAAACAATAGCTCTCCACTAACATTCTGTTAACGCGCGATGCCAGTCGAAACTCTCGGCGTGTGGTTTTTCTTGCGAGCCAAGAGGGAGTCATGACTCACAGCTGAACAGGTTTGTTTGTGTACTTGGAGTGGTGCATACTTTAAAAATGTGTTTTGCAGCCTCACAGTTTGCATGTCTTTTAAAGATTGTACACTTTGGCTGTCTTTTTTTTTGTTTGTTTGTTTGTTTCCATCCACATCCCGCTGCCATTTATTGTATGCACACAAATTGAGAGGTTTGCACATGTTAGACTTCAAGTTGCGAATGTTTGAAAAATATCAGTAATGGCAGCGAGCACCGTGGGAACAAACTGATAGACTCTTTAAAAAAAAAAAACAGCCAGCAGGGATTTGCATTGCTGCAGTGCATCAGTTTTTTTGTTGGGGGGGGGGGGGGTCTGAGCGTGGAGTGATGTATTGTCCCTCTTTGACAAGAGGCGTACGCTCAAGGTGACTGTCAAGGCCAGGCTTTCTTTTTTTGTGGGTGCCCACAAGGACTTCGACCTGTCAGACGGCTCAATAAGAAATTGAATTTTCTCCCCTGCAATGACAGAGATTTGGTTAACTCTGCATCGTTTTTGTTGTTGTTGTTGTCCTAAGCGTCAAAGAGCAGGCCGACTCTTGCCTGTCTGCAATGCTTTTCACTGACACTGCGCCTTGTTCTTATCGCTAAGTTGCTGGTGGTGCTCAGTGATCGTAAACACAAGGCGACCTGGGTTGAAATGTTCTCGACAATGGGGAGCCTGTGAGTCCACACTATGGGAAAAGAAACAAAAGTAGCAGGAGTCGTGTGACACACTCGAGTCCCTCCTCACTTTGTAGATAAAAATATTGATTTTTTAAAAATCATATTTAAGCAATAAATCACAACAGGCCCTGATATGCGCTCATTAAACCACAGCTAAGGGGCATTCTTTGTCGTGCCAAAGACCGCTTACCAATAATGGCACTATGAAAGAGGAATACGCAATAATTTAATTGAACAAAAATAAATATTATCAAATAAAAATTGCCTCGGTGTGAAAAAAAATAGTCCCTCCTCACCGTACGTTAGCTCTTACCTATATTAGCTCTTGTGGTACCTCTTAGCGTACGTTAGCTCACCATACGTCACCTCAATAACATACAAAGCAGAGTGATATAAGAAGGCTTTTTAGAATAATAGGCGTTGTCTACACTCATCATATCACAAATACCAGCCAATCAGATTGCTGGATTTCACCTTTCCATTTTACAAATACATTTATATTTGTAGGATCAAATTACAACCCTCCTGACGAATCAGTAAAAGCTGAACACCGTTGCATTTACTTAAGACAGAATTTTCAGTGTATCTATTTTTGACTTAATGCTGCTGATCATTTCAGGCAGGAGCTGATTGGCACATTAGGTGCTTGTCAACTGTGAGTGCAATAGAAAATAAACCCCTCCATACAGTGTCTTTTAGTCCACAATAAAGCCTCTTTAGCCAGTGGCCATTTCTCTCTATGTTGCACTGAGGGCTGAATACATGACGGCGCTCTCCACAAGGGCCCTATTACCACCAAATGTTAATGCTCCATGTCGTTGTGCTTCCCATTCAGTCACTTCGGTACAATAATTAATCAAAATAAACATACAGCGCTTGACAATAAGGCTTTTATATTCAGCACTAATCAGACAACTCATTAGGCAGTAATGAGCCGACTCTGCCTGCTCTTGTCGTGTTTGGGGGAACTTTGGCGCACGGGGAGATGGGTTTGTGCGTGCGTGCGTGCACACACACACACACACACACACACACACACACACACACACACACACACATACACGCACACACCAGCCAGCACTCCT
>JAUESF010000070.1:3694873-3706368 GCA_032274765.1 Malacoctenus tetranemus | reverse complement strand
CAAGAACTGTTTTTTTCTTGATGAAGCAAGACCTTGTAAATATAAACAGCGAGATCCTGCTCAGGTATGTTTTTTTTTTGCGTGAGATTCGCTTCAAAAGGCCAAAGTTCCTTGTTTTTCAGAGTGACGAGACTTTGAAAAACTCCCCACAGGACCGCTTGGTTAACGTGGTGCCTGACTGACGACTCCTTGACTCTACTCCTGACTTTGTAGCCTCCTCTTTTGATGCACCGGAAGGTGACCTCAGTAATCTACAATCTAACTCTGACCTGAAGAGAGTTTCCGTGAGAGCAGTTTTGAAGGACCTCAAACAGAAGAAAAACTGAAGTTACCAGAAAGAAACGAGAAAATCGAGCTTTTTTTTTTGTCATATAAAAGAAGTATTTTGAGGGTCTGGCCGTGGTTGTCCTGACTGGTACAGTTTGTTCAGAGCTATTGTGCTTTTTGTAGAAAGGCGTCCAACCTGTTGCAAAAAGGGCTGTGACCAAATGCACAGCAACTCAATGCTCTGTGGGCAGGTGGGGAGGGGGTTTCACAAAAACCGAAGGACCGCCGGATCTCCGATTTGTCGCTCTGGCGCTGTTTTCACTGTGTGTGTGTGTGTGTGTGTGTGTGTGTGTGCGTGTGCGTGTGCGTGTGCGTGTGTGTGTGTTAGCGGGCTCCTCGGGAGCACGAGCAGGCCAACTGAGGAGGGAAGGAAAAGCAGCACTGCTCTGCACCATATGCCAAATATGAGCCAGCCTGCCAATTTGTGGGGGATACTGGCAAGTGCTAGCAAGGCTGAATTCTTGACAGAGGGAGATGAATAATTGAACATGTGCGAGGCGAAGTTCTGTTGGGATGGAGTGGGGGTGCCGGTATACATGGAGAAGGGAAATGGAGACAGTCAGGCTGTCGACAAGCAAAACTCTCATTTAGATAGTGATGTTTGTTTTCTGGTTTTTTTTTGTCAACGACTCAAAAAGTTGCAGAGGCTTTAAGATGAGTTTGGGTAGATTCATGGTGAGACATAAGTGGAGGGGGAAAAAAACACAAAAAAACAGCCTCATCGGCATATATGCGTTTTGATGAGAGCGGCTGCAACCAAACAGGCCGACAGCTTCTATTGATACTGAGAGTTCGGATGGCAGCAACACAGAAAGAGCGGGGAAAATAAAAAATGCATTTGGGAAAATGAGGAATCTGTGTAAGTTAATCAGTTTGGTGGAGACATTTATTCAATCGGCGTCTGGATTTTTTATTTCTTTTTTTCACTCAGATTTGAATAATTTAGCACACTCTGCAGACCAGATCGGCCTCCAGTAAACGCAACAGCAGAGCAAACTTGCAGGCTCTTACACTATTGAGCCCTCACTTCAACTCATACAATTAATCTATAGTCCTGACGTGAGTTGCTGATGATTGGTATGGAGTCTCTGAATGCTGACCTTGGAGCTGCTTAAAACCTACATCATGTCTTGCGTGGAGGAAGCCATTTATATTCCTGAGGTGTCTAAAGTTTTCATCCCTTCATGGCTTTCAAAGCTACTTCACCAGCAGACCAGAAAAAACACATCAACCAACATGTTTTCAAATAGGTCAATACTCATAACCCTAAAACTGCGACGGATTGGCAGGTTTGTAAACTGCCCCCAAAAAGCATTGGAAACTTTTCCACAGACGGGGCACTCGGAGGAAACATCGTGTATCTTCTATTTAGTGTGTTTACCATCATAAATGCGTAATAGTACAACCACATGGTTCAAAATACTGTGAGACGTCGACGCTAGTAGGTTTTTCAAACATGCTATTTTATTTGTTGAAAGGGCTGCACTGTTAAAAATTGTGCCAACATTCACTTGGGCAAAAACTGGCTCAGCCTTCACAGACGCGATTACAACCTTCAACAGTTTACGTTTTACAGTTGACTCACATTCATACTCATGCTGCACACTGATTGGCTTGGAGAGTAAATATTACTTTATTACCCTCAGTACATTTTTGTTGATGAATGCTCATTGAGAGCTTTTTCTTTGAAAGTAAGTTCCTGCAATCGTTGCTGTAACGTTGACTAAAACATCAGGTTGTGAATCTTTGGGGGGTTCTTTTTTTCACCTGTCTTCCGAAGCACTTTGCAGCCGTTTGGAAACGTATTCCAAAGTAACACATCTGACTGGTGCACATATCAAAGACA
Source organism: Malacoctenus tetranemus (assembly GCA_032274765.1). Taxonomy (NCBI): domain Eukaryota; kingdom Metazoa; phylum Chordata; class Actinopteri; order Blenniiformes; family Labrisomidae; genus Malacoctenus; species Malacoctenus tetranemus. The sequence continues at coordinate 3,704,195 of JAUESF010000070.1, read as the reverse complement.
TCTGCATCCAACAGCTGGCTCAGCCTGAGTGCGAGATGCTCATCATGGCAGGTTCGGAGAGGTGATTACATGTAGGATATTTCCCTAAATGCCCCATATGCTGCATGTTTCCATTTTATTGGGTGTCATAATTAGAGGCACTCAAACCAAAGTGGCGTTTTCCTGAAGCAGGCGAAGGGAGCTTTTCCAAACTGTCCCCAGGGGAGGGGGAAGGGGGAGGGGGGGGCGACTTCAATATATGGACCAAATTGGATGGTGATCCAAGAGTTGTTGAGACATTTAAACAAGAGCCGCAAATGTCAACCTGCTGGGGGGGGGTGTAAAGTCTGAGTTCACTGAAGTCAGTAGGATTCATCTATTTCGGTCTGAGACAAAAGCAGCCGAAAACTGGGACAATGAGGTTCCTCTCAGCACTCCTTGTTTAAGAGACTAATATGCAACATTACCGCGACACTCGCTAAAGCAAACTGTTCCTGAGAGAAGCGAGGCCCGGAGCCACAACAGAGCTCTTCCCCGATGCTTTCATTTAATGTTTCTAATCATGGAATTCATCGTGGGAAGGCCGACCGGCGTCCCGAGTCATGGAACCAAGTGGCGCCGGTCACAGTTTGTGTGGTATTTTTTCCCTGTTTTAGTCAGCTTTAAGCCTTTTTTTTTTCTAGATGTGAAAAACAGGAAGCAATGAATGCTAAAATGGAGCCAAGGAGATTGCCTCTGATCAAATCTCACTTAGCGGCCCCCTCCAGAGGACGCGAGAAGGGCAGGCGACCAAGAGGAAGACATCGAGAACCCCCCCCACCCTCTTTCCTCGCTGTGTGTCACCCAGCTGTGGCGCTGCGGCCTGAATACATCCCACGTACATCGGTGTGCGCGCTGTTTAGTGTCACACCGTCCTCCTGGGTTTCCATCGAGCGAGCGCCCGGGCGACACAGCCGTCGCGGCGGGCGTTTGATGATGATGATGATGATGATGAATCCTAGCACTGGAGGCGATGACAAGAAGTAGAAGGGAGGGGCGGGGGAAAGCAAACAAACTGTATTCTGGGTAAATGGGAGGCCGCCGGAATAATAGACAGAGACAAATGTGAGTGACTGCGGTTGTGACAGCAAATTTTCTCCAATGGTGGACCCCCCCTCCCCTCACCCCACATTCTGTATATGTCACTGTCCGGCTATTACATGCGACTTTCCATTAATCCTCAGAAAGTGATGTGTTTTGTTCCCCTGTTTAAGGGCGACTTTTCGCGTAACGTGCTCGCTTCTTGCTGAAACCTATTATGTTCTAATCATTATCCCCCCCCCCCCCTCCCTCTTCTTCTCTCTCTCTTTCTGTGACAGATACCACCCTGTCTGGCCAACGTGGTGAGTACTTCAGCTGCATGCATACACACACATGTGCACGTACATACACATGCAGTCGCTCGGCTTTGCCCGCACCTGCGTGGTGGCTCCCTCAGATGTTCGAGGGAGTCCACAAACATCATTTGCATCACCAGGAAGCTATTTTTCCCTCTCCATCACATTCGGTGTCGCCGCAGACGCTGGAGTGGGGGGAGAGAAACATCAAGCGAAGGCAATTATGAAAGCAGCACCCGCGGACCCATGTGGCCAATCAGAATTAGGAGTTTAGCATATTTTCTCGGCACGCACCTCGCCTCAACCTACTTAGCCAATTTACCCCCTTTTGACTCCGGTGGAATTCAATAAGGAGCCGACGAGACGCTGCCTTCCTCTGCTTCACCGCGGCTTCAGTGGGACTCATCTCTTCGCGGTCTCAAGAGGAAGTAGACGGACCCCCTCCCCTCCCACTGTGGCGGCGTCTCGTTTTCATTTTGAATCCGACTCCCGTCTGTTGTGCTGTTATTAACGGTTTCCTGTGCCGTGCGAAACACTTTAATCCCCTCATCAAACATGTTGACAGAGAGAGTCCATCTGCGGCGCTGGCTTTGTTTGTGTCTTCGTTTTCCTCGTCGTTCATGTGCGTCTCTGTCCGGGGCACACGCGCACCGGCAGTATGAAAGCAGCTGCATGTCAGACTTTCATTGCTGGATTTTTTTGTTTCCCCCTTTCCTTCGATGACATTGCTTTATATAGATGTTGCGTGTTTAGTGTCAGCGCAGCCCTGACATTAAGAGAAAAAAAAAGAAAAGGCATCTTATGCTGAACCTGCTGGATGAAGGATGACGCTTTGGGGCGAAGCCCCCAAAAAATTGTCGCTGTGACATCACGCGGTGTGTAGACAAAACTCACCTCACGCTGTGCGTCTGGTCCTTGATGCCTCCGAGTGTAAAAGTTGCGGTTCGGGATCAAGCGCCGGTGGTTTATCTGTGTGTGCTACAGGCAGCTGGAGGGAGGCCCCCCCACCTCCTGCGAAAAGACGCCCCTGTGATCAGTTTTTCAACACCAAACTTTTTTTTTTCCAACCCGCACGACAAAGTGTGCAGAGTGAGGCGTCACAATAGGCAAAGATTAGTATTCACTCGGAGGGTTATCCTTGGTTTTGACCTCCTATCTGCCACTCAGACGCCCCACTGCTCGCACATTAAAACAGACGCACGACTTCTCTTCCCCCTCGCACACCTTACTCCCCCCCCACCTTATTCTGTCCCGCTGAATAGTCGCGTAATATGAATGATAGTGTACAATAAAAAAAAGGGAGGCGGACGTAATGAATGGATCAGAGAGAAGATGAGTGAGTGAGAGCCGGGGTAGGGCCAAGGTCCCCGCGCCCTTGGCCCAACGCGGGCGACGCCGTCGGCAGGTAGTGATCCGGGAGACTTATCATCACCCACCTGAGCGCTCATAATTCACGCCATCACTGTGAGGCGGTCCCACCGTGGAGACGCAGACAACACTCGGGGGGAGGGCTCAACAAGCTGTCTGCGCTCCCACCCACTGGTGATGCGATGGCATTTTGGAGCTGTCTGATCGGCCCCTCCTCGACTTGAAGTGGCTGCCGGTGCTTCCCCCCCCCTCCCAGTCTAATTGGCTGTACCTGAGGCAGGAGGGCAAGGTGTAATTGCGATAAGAGAAAAAGCGCTGCGCTTGGCTGGTTTTTAGTGCCCTTATCTATAATCTCCAGATTGATTATGGTTTTTTTCTGCCAGCCAGGGCGAATAGTTGGAGCCCATCCTCCGCACCGGAAACCACCTGAAAATCCGTCCCCGGCCAAAACACGGAGCTCTGCATCGAGCCGCAATCGCACACTTACCTCTCATGTTCAGCTCCGCGCGAGAAACGTTGATTAAATCGACAGTTGAGCTTCTCATGCGCGACATACATGTCTTTGATTTTGAAAGATTTCAATATTGAGTTCTTAATTTGCATTTGAGACGATTACGTGTCTGTGTGTATTTACATTGTATCAGCACGTGGTTTACAAGCACGCTTAAGAAGCGTCATGCAACCACATCGTTAAGACTCCAACGTTTTCACTGCAACGTGATAATTACTCTCAAAAATCTGAGGTGTGATTGGAAACAGCCAGTGATGAAAAAAATGCCTGCTTTATTCTGGCATATTTCAAGGTCGCTTTTTTAGATTTGATTACAAATATAAAATACAAAAAATCAGGAATATCTTTGGTTAAAGACAAGCCGGCAACGTGAGACAGAGCTGAGGAACGGTTGCACGCAGAGGAACAGGTGAAGACGGTCCGACGATCAGGCCACAGGCGAGGCGCCAGGGTGGGATGAGAGTGCGATGCGAGCTTCAAAATAAAACAGGAAATGACAGGAGAGAGAAAAGTGCAGAACAACGTGTAGGTGTGAGTTGAGTCATTTTTCTATCTATGAAATTCAAATTTTATATGGCTGATGTGTATTTCAGTAAAAAACACCCACATCCGTGAGTTTCACTCCAACAATCAAACTTAGTTTTGATTTGTACAGGACTTCTGTTCAGTGTTTCTGATCAGGTTCGTGTTGCTCACTTGTTTTTTTTTTTTCTTCCATCGCTTCTTTGTCGCAATGCGCCAAATCCTCACCGCTCACCGATGGATGCTGGTTTTTTTAAACTGGTGACTGAGCAAAACTGTTACAGAGGGATACAAACCAAAGAAGTGGAAGTAAAGCCCCAACAGGAAAGATGCAAATGTCGTCCTCGCTGAGTCACGTGCTGCCAAAACGCGAACGTGCCGTCTTCTGAGCCTACCTCAATTAAGTTGCAGTACTTTTGTACCTCATTGTTATCTGGAGGCAACGGCACGAAACATCGGTGAGGCATCTCCAGGATCCAAAGGCTGCAGAAGGAGTCTGCGTACAAATGGATGACTCACAGCTCCCATGCACGCCGCACGTTTCCTGCCAAAATGGCATCAGGAGCTGAAGTTGCGTTTATTGCTTCAAGCTGTTTGTCAGAATTCTTTTTTTTTTCTTTTTAAAGTTCGATATCTGCAGCGCGAGCTTCATGTGCATCAATTCAGCAGACTTGTGTAGTTGTGTGCATGCAGTGTGTCATCAAAGGATTTACTCATTGATCATCATTCAAACACACAAACACTTTGTGGCTTTTCTCAACTGACTTCTTCTGTTGTACTAATATGCAACAACTGAGGACAACAAGGGGCTGTGAGACGCCACGGTGCTCCCTTACATAGTGTCACTTCAGGCCATCGACGGAGACGATTAAAACCTGTTCCTGTAGTCACGCAATTCAAACTCCGGATTGGATTCTCGGCAATAAACTGTTGCTGGCACTGATCTACTGACGTCAGCCTCTGGCCAATCCGTGGCCTGTTGATGCCACATCCTCAGCCTGACTCACTTCGTCTGAGTAGGTGATGAAGAGAGTCTGCGGGCAGGTACTTTTGACGAACTGGGAACCATAAAAAAACTGAGTAAAGTCGATTAGAGAGGACAAGATGGGAACAGAAAGGCATCAGTGGTGTCTCGGAAACGAGAGAGAGTTTCCTTTTTTTTTATTCGCGTGTAGTTAGGAGAGAAGTACAAACCTATCGAAGTGTGTTGTCATAATCAGACCATTTAGTTGACCTAAATAAAGCCATAGTGATTGTCTTTATTCTGATGTAGCAGGTAAAAATAAGAATGATACTTCTTTTTCTTTCTCTTCTCTTTTCTTTTCTTTCTCTGTCTTGGTTTTTTCACGTCGACCATATTGTTACCAGTGCAACAGCACCGCGCAATTATAAGAGGAGCCACGAGTTCACCGTTGGTAGCTCGATGCTGGTGCGCGGCGACACCTTCTCGTGGCAGGCAGTGTGGTAATTAGATCCCATAAAAATAGCTGCAGCAGCGACGGCAAACGTAAGCAAGGGCATGGAAATGTGGGCGTGTTTGTATCTGGGTGGGTTTAAAATAAAGCACAACGAATGGCTACAATTAATGTCTTAATTGGCACTGTCACACTTTTGCCTTTGCAAAACAGCAGTGTTTCTGTTTTTTCTCACTTTGAGCTGATGTACAACTTAAACAAACAAGACAGAACATGGTAATTAATGGACTGTGAAGGTGCTGTTAGAAAGCTGTTTTCACTCTGGATAGGAGCCAGAGCAACTAATTCCCCTCAAGTTGTAGTTTTGTTTGTTTTGTTTTGTATTTTTCTCCCCAAAAAATGTTGCATTTTTCTTCTGAGCGCATTAACTTTTGCTCTTCAGTCTGAAAGTGGAGTTCTTTGAATGTGCGAACGTGGTCCCGGGCTCGTTCTCTCACCTTGAGGTCATTGTTTTGTGCACTGGAGGTGACAGTTGTGCAGATTGCAGCCTTTTGATTTGCTCTTTTGGAAAAGTTTGGCTTTCATGCGTGCTGTGAGAAAAAGATGAAAGCCGCTTCCAAATTGTGAAACGCTCCCTTTTTTGCTTTTTCAACCCTAAAAACAATAATCGAGAAAAATGATGTGAAACCTTCGAGTCTTGCTGAATGTAAACGCGCTGCACTTGTGCATGCGACCTGCCTCCGAGAACGCCTGCTGTACAGTACGTGTGTATCCTCATCTCCAAGCTTCGCCTCTTACTCGGGGTTCCACTGCCTCCGAGTTGCGGCCGGGGCTGAAAGAGCAGCTAATGGGCTGCGAAATGGCTCCGGAGCTCCAGCAACAACACAAGCTAATGTCTCCAAGCTCTTCTAAAACAACACAAACAGTGAGGAACACTGACAGCGAGGACGGGGAGGAGAGACATCCTCGCTTTCCTCCCCCATTCCCCCCCTCCGATGTCTCAGAAAGGCCATTTTCCTCGGCCCTAATTGCGGTGAAGCTTTTTTTTCTCGTCGCCGCGGTGAAACGCTGTAATTGCTGGCAGGAGTGGGTTCGGGCCCGTGCCGCCGCCGCTGGACGTTTCCCTCCTCGCCGTAAAGCAAAGCCCTGGGCGTCGGCACTCTGATGCCAGCGCTTTCAATCTCCGGCGCGCTGCGTTTCACCGGTGTAAATTTCAGGCGTCGGCGTTATCGACGGGTCCGCCGTGAAACATGGCTTCCGGCAGTTTTAAGCGAAATTGACTTGATTTACCTGCGCACACTCCTCGCAGCGCTCCTCATCGGCGCTAATTGGAACACGTGTTTATTTGCGAGGCGGCACGCTCGATAATCGTTAGGGGTTTTTTTTTTATGGGAGGGGAAATAAAAAAGGTTAATGACAAAAAGATGTGTTTCAAAATTCCTGGCGCTGAATTGGGGGGAGTCAAGGAGGAGCCGCGCGAATGCGATTCGTGATCATTGGCGAGGAATTTTTCTCCCCTGCAACGTAGCGGAGCGTGCAGCCCCTTCTGCTTCTCCCCCCCCCCCCCCCTCAGTACCAATTAAAGCTGTTTTTCTGCAGCAGACCTTGAGCTGATGAAGACAGCCACTAAGAGCTCTTGAAGTAAAGTCACACAGGGCCTGTATGGCAGATGGTTTGTTGCGAGAGTATGTGCGGCGAGAGGGAGAAAGCAGCAAAGGAGGAAACAAACAAGCATAAAAATGGCAGCCTGTCTCCAGCGAGGGGGCTCCTATTTTCTACCCAATTTAAGACATAGCATTTCCAAAATTCTCAAACTTTCCCTCCAAAAAAAATGCTGTCAGACCTGCGAGAGACCGGGAGAACCAAAAGATCTTCTTCTGGGAAGACTTTTTTGGCTTCTTGTGCGCGCCGTCTTCCAAAAAACCTTCCCGACGATTCAAGTGTTAAGAGAAACACAAAATAAAGAAAAGAAGAAAGCTCGTGGGATCTGCTTGATCTCGTGGCTTTGACCAGTTAGGAAATGGAAGCACGCTTTGCTCCGTCCTGTAGCTACAAAGGCACAGTGGCGAGTCACAGAGGACGGCGCTTAATAGCCGACCCCGCCCTCCGAGGATTTCAATGCCGTGGAGGGACAAAGATCCATAAGTGTTTTCCTGGAATGACGTCCAGCCACTCAGTCGTATTCAACGTGTGATTGAGCCGTTGGTAAAGTGGGCCACTCTCCAGGTCCAAAGACAGGCAGTCCGGTCCCCCGGCTGTCCCTCCACGGGTGTGCGAGTGGGCAAGACGCTGAACTCAGAGAGGCTCAAACATGATGATGATGTTCTACAGAGGTCGAGTCACTTCACTCTATTCACAAAACCAATTGTTCATTTGAAATGTCATTTCCACATTTGTGCATCCTTTACGTTCGTACAGACGTTGCGCTGTATTTCATATGAGTTTACAGTATCGAGGGAAAATTCTCACAAATGGTGACATTTGCTAAGGACATCTATACTGAAGCATTCAGTCCACATGATCACATAATGACTTCATTAGGTGCCTTCACAGTTTGTAGCGCTGTTGCTCTGCTTTCTTTGTGTTGGTAAACTTCCATGAGACGAGCAGAAATATGTAGGAAATGAGCGTGAAGCCTTAACGGAAGACTGCGGGCGTATCGGGTTGCACGTTGGAGCCTGCGGTCCGGTTGCTGAGGTTGAAAGCAGACAAACAAGGAAACAGAGATAATACAGACGGCTGTTCTTCAGGGTCAAACCACTTCACTGCGCCGCGTTTCACATTCAACCCCAGCCTGCGCCTCAGCCACGAGCTGATGGTGCTCCCACCATGTGTCACGTCGCCGGGTTGAACGCTGCCTGGAAATGTCACGGTTTGGACCCATTTCCGTCTCCGCACCTGCTTTGGTCTCCAGATTGTGCCGTCATTAAAGCCTACCATTCCAGTTTACTTGACCAATTAGCTACCACTTCATATTAACATGCAGTCGGGGACTAATGAAGCCACATTTCCCGGGTTTAATTACACCAACATTATGCGATATTATGAGGAACAGGAAACGGCGAAGTGCAGTTTAGTTCTTCTTCCCTTTCATCATCACCTCCGGCTGAGGGAGACTTTTCCCTCTCCAGCTCTTCCCTGCGCCCCCCCCCCACTCTCCTCGTCCCCGCGGTGCTTTCGGGTACACCCCCCCACACGCACACTCTCTCCACTCCCCCCTCTCTGAGAGCTGACTGGATGGCACGGCAGTATTAACAGTCTGCGAGACAAGGCTGGTCCCGGCAAATCCCAGCACAAATTAGAGTGTAGAGACCATTATTAAAGCCAATTGCCACCGCCTGCTACCAACAGTTAAATTACAATGTCTCTCGGACAAAGAGGCGTGCAGTTTTTATTACCCGCTCTCTCCCTGCCCGGGCGGAGCTGTGCGGTGGAGCGAGGGCAGCTTTGGAACTGTGTCATTCCTCAAGATCTGGGCTGGAATTATAATGTAGCACAGGACCAGCACTCACACGAGGCCTGGGCCTCAAAGAGGCGTGTTCATGATTGGCACCCGGGGGGGGAGTGAGTGGGTGGGTGGGTGGGTGGAGGGGGGGGCTTGCAGGAAGGAGATTAAAACAAAGGCCTGATATTTTGCTAAAAATTTCACCTCAGACTCTCGGCTGCTCAAAAGCTCGCAGAACAGTCGAGTGGGCTTTCATGTGGGCCGATCCCTGTGGACGCCTTTTAACTCTTGCATTTGGTGCTTTTTCTTGTTTCAGCAGTGACGATTTGCCCGTCAATCACAACTATCTCTGCACGTCTTACATGTACAGATTACTGCGGCATACTTTAAGGACAGTCCGTATTGCTGCACACGTGCGTGTGCGTGTGTGTGTGTTTGTTTGAGCAAATGACTTTGCATGCTGTACTTGTGTAAGTGAGCATCTGTGCATATATGTGTGCGTGCATAGGTGCATGCGTGTGTGTGTGTGTGTGTGCGTGCGTGTGTGTGTGTGAGCAAATGACTTTGCATCCCATACTTGTGTGTCTGAGCATCCTTGCCTATGCGTGTGTGCGTGCATCGGTGCGTGCGTGTGTGTGTGTGTGTGTGTGTGTGTGTGTGTGTGTGTGTGTGTGTGTGTGTGTGTGTGTGTGGGTGTGTGTGTGTG
>JAUESF010000070.1:3670082-3680290 GCA_032274765.1 Malacoctenus tetranemus | reverse complement strand
CATAAAGCTGTGGCCTTAGACGCCACAGAGGCCACTTCAGGTCCTCTGCACAAAAGCGATATCAGTAGTTGTGTAGAAATGTAAGTCTCTGCGTGTGTGGCTCGACACCTTAGGGTGGGAGCCACACGCTGTGATTCAGGCTGTCCTGGACAAAAAAAAAAGACCCCCCCCCAAAAAAAACCAACATATGCGCAGGGTCTTTCATCGTGACTTAAGAAAACTTTGGTCTGTTAAGGCTCGCGGTGCAGGAGGGCCCCACAGCTGTTGTCTTCACGGTCTTGCGACCGATGATTGCCTGGAATAATCCTCTGACAGAGTCCGAGAGTCGGGACGCGGCTGCATCTCACAGGCCGCAGCTCCGTCCTGCAGCCACTGGGTTCAGATCAAACGCCAGCAGTGTCTCATATGCAGGGAATTAGCTGGGGTTGGACTGTTTCTTTGGGAACACACACGCACACACATGCACGCGCACTACTTGTAAGAAATTCTGAGCAGCTTCTTGGAATCCATGGCTACAAAGTCTGACTTCGTGTGTGTGTGTGTGTGTGTGTGTGAGTGTGTGTGTGTGTGTGTGTGTGTGTGTGTGTGTGTGTGTGTGTGTGTAACTGGCCACTTCATCAGCCGCTGCTCATGCACCTGTGCCGTCTCATTCACCTGAGTATATTTCGCCAGGAGAATAACTTCCCCTGAGTGGCTCACAAAGAAACAAGAAATACTGATCGCCAAAGACACGTTTCAGTCATTCCGTCGTTGCGCCACTCGCAGCCCCCTCACAATGCCGTGCTTTCAGCGGCAATCGACAAAAGCCTCCCGCTCCATGTCGCACAATCACAGCCAGCTTGGAATGTTAACAATTCCGTCCATTTTGGTGCCAAGTCTCTCTCTCTCTCTCTGTCTCTGTCTCTCCACTGTCAGCAACGATCTTCCACAATGTTTCGTTCACTTAACGTGCCGCAGAGTTTCGGAGTCCCATTTGGCTTGAAGCACCCGCGGGTGCCCAGAAGGGTGGGGATGGTGGGCGGGGGGGGGTACGCGCGGCTGCTCCGTTCAAGTCAGGCGGCCGGGGGAATCGAGCGAGACTTTTTTTCTGCGCGTGTATCCAAGCAATTAGACTGTGAAGTAGTGTTTACCCACTTTTGGGCGATCACGCGCTAAAGTACCGGGCGAGTAAAAAAAGAAAACCCAGCAAGGACTTGTTTGGAGCTCATCGGGCGCGTGTTTTTGCGGGACGGAGCAGTTCTCTCGGTGGTAAACTGGAGCATTAGGAGCCCGCTCTGAGTGCACATTCGCAGCTCCAGCATGACTCGCCTCCTCATCCCTCTCTCTGCCTATTTTTATCTGATCACAGGCTCCCCTGTGTCTCCAACTAATTTCCACGCTTTCCTTTTTTCTCTCTCTCTGTCTCCCTCCCTTTCTTCTCCTCCGCGCTCTTTTCATCTCCTCCTCATATCTCCTTTACCTAATCCGCCCCGTCTTCATGCGTCCTCCCCGCGATCCGCTCTCCCCTCCTTCATCGTTGCCTCCAAACCAGCGCGGCGACGGAGGTTTTTTTTTTTCCCCGCGTTAATAACTGTGACCTATTAACTGACAGCGGCGTCTCGGGGGAAAAACCACTTGTCCTTAAATTATACATGATCACTTTCTCAATCCCCACCCCCCCCCACACTCCCTCTCCGCTCGCTGTCGCACAGTGTTTTCCTCTTTATTTCTCTCACTCACGCTGCCTGCAGAAGGTCACCAGTATCGCTTAATTTTTTTTTTCTTCCAAAGGTTATACTACAGATGAAACAATGGTAGATGAGGAAAGGATGATCTCACACAGTTGTCCACATTAGATCCATTACAGCCAGCAAGCGTGGCTCTGTTCGTGCGGAACGGAAGCCGCGGGACGGATTCACTAAAACAGCGCAGGAAAGGTCGAACAATTAAGCATCTCAGGTTGTCCGTAACAAAACAAACTGTTGAATGGCTCGCACCGACTCCAAGTTTTAGGGTGTTTTTGTTTGCTACCTTGTTTCGTTCAACTTCTGAAATGCAGCAGATTCAAATATTTGACTCTTGGAGATGGATAAATAAAGCCACTCTTGTCTTTTCTTTTCTTAACTTGCTAATAAGATGCTGCTTTTTTTTCTGCAATCAGACACCAAACAGAAGTGGGAGCCACTTTTCCGAGCTTGTTTCACTCCCTGATTTCTGGCTTTTCTTGTCTTTGTGTCACTTCTCTCTTCCGGTGCTCAGCGCGGCTGACAACTGACAACATTGACTGTCAGACTTCGTACTTTGGCTTGAGACGTTCTCCTTCGTTAACAGCAGCAATGGCTTCCTACGATTTGACACTCACTGCTGCGGCATCATACATCTACATACATACATGCATCACATCATGCATGTCATGTAAATATTAAAAAATGCACAGTAGTTCTTTGCCTCTATCTGTCTGTCTGTCTGTCCGTCCGTCCGTCTGTCCGTCCGTCCGTCCGTCCATCTATCCATCTATCTAGATACACATGATTTTTTTTCCCCACAGTCCATAAACTTGCATATGGAGCCATTTGCTCCATCTAGAGGAGTCCATGATGGTGGATGTGTGTCCATGGTTGGCCCTGGTGGCATCCACCCCAGCACTCTGTGCAGTTTGTCGAAAAATCCAATTAATCTGGAAAAAAAAAAGAAGTAACAAAAACCCACAGTTTTCATCCCCCCCTTCCAAATTTCTCACTACTTGCGTCACACCGAACGCAACACATCCCTGCACACCTAACTCCATGCTGTTGTGCAGACTGATGCTGGTGTTAGACAAATAAGCAGTGTGATGTGACAAGAAAGATTCGAGTGCGAAAACCAGCTCGTTAGGACTGGAAACAAAGCAGGTTTTTATAACGACGAGGAGAGAGAGAGACAGAGACAGAGAGAGACAGAGAGAGACAGAGATTGAGCATTACAAAAAGAGAGAGAGAGGAAAAAAAAAAGAAAGAAGGTCAGCCTCCCTCCACCTACCTGCAACACCTACTGCAGTGCTGTGCTGAAGTGCCGCTCTGACGGGAAACACATTCCTCATCCTCCTGCCGGTGCAATATCCTGCAGACGCCTCTGCTGTCATCACATATTGGATCTCAGCCCCGCATATTGGATACATGGATGTATTTAAATTGTTACCCCTCACCAGCAGTTTATTACACCTCAGAGCGCCGTCTCCATACATATGCAATAATTTCCGAGCCAATGACGATGATGCTCAGAGATTTTATGCAAATGAGCCGCTTCCGCGCATTGAGGAGAGCGCCTTTTCACAACGCGATCGCTCGGAGCGCACGGCGGAACGCGTTCGACGGGAATCGATAGCAATTCCGACAGATTGCATTGACACAGAGTCATGATCTTTCATGTTGTACTTGGTGTGGGCGTGTCCGCGTGAGGAATGAATCGTGCAAGGCAGCAGCAAGGGGGGGGCGGGAGGGGTAGAGATAGAAAAGCATGTCTTCAGATAGTTCTTTAGTATAAGGAATGCTGCTGGTACATCTCTCTCTCTTGCTGTCTCTCTCTCTCTCTCTCTCTGTCTCTCTATTTTTATGATACAGCCTTGTAGTGCCGGGTTACACACCACCACCAGGAGGCAGTTATAAAAAGCTGAGGAAATGCATTTCATGTGGTGGTAATTCACCATTGTTCAACAAAATCAATTCCTCGCCTTGAGCTTCTTTGCATAAGCAGCGCGCTCCCACCCAGCGATGATGCTGCTCGCCTGCTTTTTTTCTTTTTTTTTTTTTTTTGTGTAGTGTTGTGTCCATGTGAGGTCAAACACAACTGGAGCACAACAGCGTGGGCTTCGTCTGTAAGTCTCTCCCACCTCACTGGGCTACGGGCTGGTACAGTTTACGCGTCAACCTTGAGATAAAAGAAGGGAAACTGAAACATTTCTAGTCGCTACACAAGCGTCCGTTGTCACGGCGTCCCCGGGATGTGCAACAGTTAGGCGAGGCGATTCGAAAAATCAGGACAGGTTCCATATGTCTCCTCGGTGCGGAGGTATTCTAGGCCTGCGCCCCTTGGGAGGAGACCCGGGAGGCAGACCTACAACCGGCTGCAGGGATTGTACAAAGCCATCTGGCCTGGGAACTCCTTGGTATCCCCCCCCTCCCCCCTCCTCCCACCTCCTCCCCCGGAGGAGCTGGAGGTCGTGGCTGAGTCGGTGCAGAGGGGGCGACAGCGCCACTTTGTCACACGCAACCCAAATCTCGAGCACACTCCGGCACATGGAGAGAGAAATGGTGACACAGAGTCAAAGCAGTGTTACCTGATAGCAGCAGTTTGAGGAGCGGGTTGATTTTACGTGCGTCAAGACCCTTGGTACCTTTTTTTAAGGCGAAATCTGCTGAGTATTCATCCTCTATTGTTTACAATTATCAACCAGTGCTGTGTTCTGCAATGGTGCCCTATAGCCGCGTAGCTTCTACCTCTCTTCAGCATGTCCAGAAGTGGAACTTTTTTCTGCGATAGTTAGTCTCTTCCGCTGCTTTTTTAACGCGTCTGCTGCTGCCTTTGTCGGTTTGTAACGTTTTGTCGACATTGTGGGTTTTGTCATGGAGAAAACTTGCAAACACATAACTTTGCCGAGGCGGACACATTCTGTACCGGATAGAGACGAAGCATGGAGGAGATTGATTGACATTAGTCTACAGACCCTTAGCCAATCAGGACGCAAAACACAATGCGCATTCGTACACTGTAAAAAAAAACATAAAAAACTGCATTAAAAAAAACTGTTAACCCGCAAAAGGTGAACCGCGTTTTGGCGAGGGTTCACTGTATCACTGTACTTAAAAATACATGCACATGACCTGAAGCCAACAATGTTATTTCAAAAAATGTAAAAAAAAAAAAAAAAAGTAGCTCAATCACAATCCAATTAGAGAGTAAGTTTAAAACTTCATCTCTTCCAGCTTTGCTGCTCCCAAAACATTTTTTGCCCAAACAGCAGAGCCTGGATGGAGACCAGGAGCTCTGCTGATAGATGAGCGCTCCCACACACCAAACATTGGCTCCACCAAACGCTGCGTGTCCTGCTGTGACACTTGTAATCGGTCTGCGGCTGACGCGAACCCGCGGTGAGTCACGGGCGTCAAACAGTTCAGCCTGCTCCGGGCCTGCAGGAGCTCGCCGCTATCCTGAGCCACCTCGCTTGCTCTCGGAGGCAGGGTGCATCCTGGACGGGTCGCCGGTTTCATCGACACAAACATGCAACACAAACGTCGCCATGCTGTCGCTTTTCGAGTGCAGTTTTGTTCATGGAGGATCCCACGATTAACTTTGCACTTCAAGCACAACCGAAAAAAACCCCACAGAGAACAAAATGTACCCCTGAGCCGGCTCCACATCTGTCCCTCCCTCTAAACACCCAGAAAGAGACGTCCAAATCGTTTCTAAATCCTTCACACTTTTGTAAAAAATTTTAAACTAATTACGTGCTCGGATTGGATTTTTTTTTTTCCTTTCTCTCCTCCAGTCGTGTGGTTTCTGTGGAGGCTGCCGCGCCACTGAGAGGTTGACTGAACCTTTCAGCCACTAAAACTGATATATTGTTCTAACAATGCGCCGAGCGACGTGAAAGAAACGCTCGTCTGAATGCGCGGCTCGTCTCGACTTCACAGCCTCATTGTTGCTTAGTCATTTGCCCTGCAACCCTGCCAAGCACTCACTGTGGCACTTTAGCATCAGATGGAAGAGGAGGGAGACAAGAAATGATAATTATTTCACTTTTCTCGGGCCACAGAGAGGTTTTTAGCGAGCTACCGAATCACTTAACTTTTTTTTTTTGAGATCGTCTTTGAAGTGATTTTTTTTTCTCTTTTGCTCCGGCTGCGACGACAGAGCTGTAACACAAGATAAACGGGAAGGCAGTAACATCTCGTCGAGTCGCCGAGCAGAACCAGGCGGCCGATGGTTAAATCACCTGCGCTCAATCAGCAGGACTTGCGAGACACGCATCAAATATGTAAAAGTCACCTTTCCGCTGCACCTCCGGCTCAGGATTTCATCGACGGATGTTTAGAATTGTTTAGGAACTGATTCGACTGAATCAATGTGCCATTTTGAATAGAAGTTTTTCTTAAAGTGCATTTTTTCCCCACTCAGCAGCTCGTAAACTAAAGCAAACAGCTTGTTGAGAACCGCACGGATGTCAAAAGTTAAGTGCAGACCAACTCTGGTTTAACCTGTTTTTATTTTTCTCCGTGTGGGTTGATGAAGACGTCCGCGTGTTTTCACGCCGAGACGGTCCTTTTTTTTTTTTTTTTTTTTTTTGCTTTTCATCTTTTTTTCGAGGGAAGCGGGAGTTTGCGAGAGAGAGAGAGAGAGAGAGAGAGACAGCCGCGTCCGCGTTGTTTCGCTCCGAGCCTTCTTTGCAGCAGGGGTGGTGGTGGTGGGGGGGGGGGGGTGCGAGCGCGCCGCGGCGACCGGATCGCTCCATTCATTCATTTGCATTTCTAAGGCGCGTGTCAACCTGGTAAACACGTACAGCGGGCTAAGCCCCGCGCTCGCTAGCAGCATTGTATGGGAAAAAGATTAGATTTGTAAACCTGCTGGAGCTGTTTGTACTGCGGCAAAAGATGCATCATTAGACTGGTAATGCTGCGCCGTTCAGCCAGGCTCACTCTGATGAGGTTTCAGATACACCATGTTAAAGCATGATGAAGATATTCCAATGTGCGGCGGCGCCGCCAAATAGCTTCGTGTGTTTAAAGGGTTTTTTTTTTTTTTTCCCCGCTGCTGAGTTAACCTCGGCCCCTGCAGTTTGTCTATGTAAATGGGGAAATTAAAGGAATATGAGGCGTCTGCTTTGCTGTGAATACATTACGCCCTTGGCCTATGGTCTTTAATTTAGTTAATACATGTGAATGTAGATTGTCTGCGCCAGGAACATTATTGTCTCACTGCGTTGCTCTCCTCACTGTACAACACCAGGGAGCAGCTCTCTGCACTTCATTTTAAATCAGCTCCTAGATCCCGAGTGAATCTTTTTGGTTATTTCCCAGTTTTGGTTTAGGTTTTTTAAGAAATATGCTCAAAGTTTTGCCGAACCACCGTGACCAAAGCTTCGTGCTCACTTTCTTTGGTCGTTTTGATGTTAAATTGTAGCTTTTTAACCAAATTATTTTGTTTTTTTCACGGGGTTTGCTTTTTGCACACGGTCTAATTTTCACCGCTAAAACTGCATCCGACCCACTCGCAGTTTAATCTTTGAACACTTCACATGCAGACACAAAAAGGAAGGACACAGAGTGTTTCACTCCAGTTTAGCAGAAAGTTTTTTTTTTATTTTTGCCTGCTCACAATTTCTCTGCTCACAAAGAGACACTCTGCTTCAAATGTTGTGGTGAAGCAATCTGCACTTTGGGCTCACAGTCTGAGGGGCTCCGGTTCGATTCCGTGTATGTATGCGTGTGTATGTGTGTGTATGCGTGTGTTTGCGTATGTGTGCGGCTTTCCTGTGGGTCGGTTGTTTATTTTTCTCCCAGCGTCCAGAGGAAGTTCTGTTTGGTTAATTGGTGACCAGGGGTGACAGACTTGGATCTGCTCCAGCGCATCGTTTCGCCTGTTGCTCCCTTCGTATTACCTTCTGTGATCCGCCTTCTTACTTTGCACCATCAGGCTCAGGTTCGGATGTCAGGCCGAATGCTTCACCATGTTTGGTCTGGGAGCTTTCGCTGAATGAAGCCATCCATAAGCTGCCGTCTGGACGTCACTTTGCTTTTCGAATCTCCGAAAAGCAAAAAAAAACACGTGGGCCTAATTGTGGACATCAAAGCGGGCCGACGGCCGAGCGCTCCGCCGGCTGTGTCTCTGTCCGGCCCGGAACGCAGACGTTTGCTCTTTTGATCGCGGCGCGATGAATTTTTAATGAGCTTTTATCGGCGCTCAGAATGGGGAAGCGGAGGAAAGCGGCGGAGCTGCTCAAGTCAATTTTCAATATTCCTGGATCACTGTCTCTGCCGTGTCCTCATCATATCTCCATTATCTCCACCTCCTTCAATTTATTCTTATCTGTGAAGAAGCGAGGGGTGGGTGGAGAGGAGCGGGGCGGGGGGGGGGGGTCACTAAATGAAAGGGAAGCAGAGGAAGGAGAAGTCTGCACGCGGGGGTAAATTTTGACGCGGCGCCGAGACGGATGGGGGTAAAGGGAAGGAGAAGACGAAGAAAAAAACTCGCGGCACCACAAAGAGCGTTCCTTTTTGTTTACAGCAGCCAAAGAAGATGGACTCATTCTTCCCTTTTGCTCCGCGCGTCTCGCTCGAGGCGGGGAGAGAGCGGCGCCGGTTTGAAGAGCTGACACGATGAGTCAGAGCGAGGCGAGCGCGAGCGTGAGCGCGAGGGAGAAGGGAGAGGGGCGGTGAAGGTTTAGGCGCCCTGCACTGACAGCTTTCTCCTGCAGCCTGACAGAGCTTTGTTGAGGATCCCGGGTTTCACCACCGCTGCCGCTCCGGGGTCTGCACTGATGCCGGCTGCCGGCCCTGACCTTTTCGTACACACACACACACGCCCCCCTACAAATATCCATCCTTCAAATGGCGCACACGTTTTTCTTCCTTCCTCCTACTCCCCCTTTTTCGCCACGCTCCCTGCCTCACTCCCCCTCCCCACGTTTAAGGGGGAGGAAGAGGGGAAAAAAGGAAGTTGGAGACGGGGCCGTCATGCGTTGACAGATGGCCCGAGCTGTCAGGGAAACGTCATCACAGAGCGCGTCTCCCACGAGGAAGGAGCTCGGCCGAGCTGCGGCGAGCTGCGGCCGCCATCTGTGCCCCCTGCAACAGATGCTGCAGACAATGCAGAGGCCACATGTGTCACAGCGTGTTTCATACACAAGGCTGACTGTAATGCCCCCCATGTGCGGTATTAGTTCGGGTGTGTCAGCACACTGGAAATCAGTTGTTTTTATTTTTTTTGGACGTCTTTCTCTTGTCTTTTTTTTTTGTCTCCCTCCTACAGCAAACTCACTCTGACATACCGAAGCCGTAAACCTCATTCTGTCTCTCCTCCTTCGACCTGACCGCGGCCCCCGTCCGTCACTCCATCATCATGTCTCCTCCCGTCTCCCCGGCAATCGCTTCCGAGCAGCGCGCGGTTGCCGCCCTCTCTCCTCCTCCTACTCCACCTTCACGCCGCCTGCAATATTCCCCTCCACCCTCGCCGATCCCACGCAGGATAAGGCGTATAAGAGATGTGTTCAGTATTGTTTCCTTCGCTCACTCCGGAGTAATTGAGCTAATCCGTCTGATGTGTGTCTGTCGGAGGGCGGGCGGAGGTTCGCCGCCCCTGTTGGCGGGGACGGAATTGCAGCTTTAAGCGAAAGGGGGGGATAAAAATGTCAGCGTGTCTTTAATGGCAGTCAGCTTGACATTTCCCAGCACAATTTTCATAGGAAATGCTCATTCCGAATTTTATTTTCCCAGAGCAATGAAGGGAAATGTCACGTCACTCCATCACTTTATCGTGGGACATCATAAACTTTTATGAACACTGCCAGCGTCAGCTCGTGTACATTAACTTAATATCAGGGAACGTGTTCACGTCTTGCTGGCTTACCTCTCAGAATCACGAGCGCACATTTAAAAAAAAAAATAACATCATAAACCGACCGTTCCTTTGATTTTGAAGGCTCGTGCTTCTGTATGGCGGTGAGAGGAGGTTTCCACCACTGTTTGGCTTCACTGTGACATTTCGACATTATCAAAGTTTAAGGAGGCTCCAAAGAGAAAGGTTGGGAGTCCCGGCTCCACATGGTGGCGCCGCTGTGCATTGCCACCCTGAAACACGGGGCTAGCTTGGTGAAGTTGGCACGCGGCGGACGAGATATTTGTCGCCTCTTCACGTTTGACAACCCTGCAAATGTGCCTGTGTGTGCAGGAATTCGCTTATCCCACCTAAACAGTAACCATGCCAACATTGCAATTGTGCCTGGCAGACTTCGCTGCACCATTATCGCTGAACACACGGATAGTTAAAAGGGTGAATGAATGAAAGCCTTTTTCCCATGCACAGCGAGAAACACTAAGTTCAGTCTTTTACAAGTCCTGGCAGAGTGATTTGACTTTATTCCTCTCTCCCCTTTTTTTTCTTTTAAAGATAAATGATTTTTTATGGAGGTTTATTGAGGCTGCATGACAGGAAGGAGGGGAGGATGTGCCAAAATCCTATGGGGCCTCTTAAGGGCA
>JAUESF010000070.1:3657689-3669982 GCA_032274765.1 Malacoctenus tetranemus | reverse complement strand
AAGAACAGCTCTACTTTGGAGAAGCATATGATCACCAATCACTGGCTGTCCCCTTCCTGTAGTCTGCTCATTAAGCTGGTGACAATGATGTCGAATGACAAGCACTTGATGCGGCACGTTGGTTGGATCACTCTTCTTTGAGAAGTAATCTTTAATCCAATCAGAAGGCTAACAGAAATGAATGCCTGATCCAGGCAGTTTGAATGGTGATTCAATAGAAAACGGTCATTTTGAAGCTTCCTTATCAACAAATAAGCTGAAGATTTATATATAGCCTTACTTACTTGCTTCCCATTGTGTGTTCAGTTGGAACGCTGCTAAACAACCGAGTGTCATCCATCAGCAATGACAAACTTTTTGCGTCAGCTGATCCCAAAGATTGTTGAAGTTCCTCTGTGTTGTTTTCCCAGAGTGTTAACCGCGCGGACGCTTTAAAAAAAAAAAAAAAAAGCCTTCCTCCGGGCCGCATTACTTTGGAGAGTCTGAGTCCGACCTTGGCTGCTGCACTCCAAAAGCCCCAGACTGACCCTGGGACGTGAGGTTTTACCTAATTTAATCTTTCCGGGTGTCTTTGTTGGATCTCTCCGCCGCTGTGCGTCAAGGCACCGTCAAGGCCTCCGCTTTCAGAATACGCAGGGGTTTTTTCTTTCTTTTTTTTTTGCTGCACGTCTGACTCACATCTGGATGGGAACGCTAAAGAGACGTAGCAATGAACCAGGCGCGCAAAGTTCATGGCCTTACCCTCGGTAATTCCATTCAGAAAGTGAAGGCGGAAGGAGGGAGGGACCAGACAGAGCCTGGAGTCTGTGGGTACATGTGAGGAGAATAATGACAGTGGATATACAGTGAACCAGTGTTCAGTGAGTGAAGCACCTCGGAAAGCAAACGTGGGCTGCCTGGAGACAACGGCGTGCATGCTTTCAGGGGTCCAGCAGGCACACCTCCACATGGGTAAATATATGGGCGGATTAGTAGAATTAAGTTTGGTGGAGTGAGCAGTTGGCAGGCTGAATAGGACAAACAGGTGCTTCTGTTTAGCCGCTCCAAAACCCAAAAAAAGCCCCTCTCTGTCTTTGGGATTTTCCTCCACTTGACGGTAAACATTCATCAGCCCCCGAGTTTGAGACTAGTGAAGAAGCTCACGTTGAATAGTTAGAAGTCAGTTATCCCGTCCTTTGCCACCAGTCTAGCTTCAGATACGTCAGCGTTTTTACAGCCCCCCCT
Source organism: Malacoctenus tetranemus (assembly GCA_032274765.1). Classification (NCBI taxonomy): domain Eukaryota; kingdom Metazoa; phylum Chordata; class Actinopteri; order Blenniiformes; family Labrisomidae; genus Malacoctenus; species Malacoctenus tetranemus. The sequence continues at coordinate 3,668,758 of JAUESF010000070.1, read as the reverse complement.
CACCCTCCCCCTCCCCCCGCCTTCCATTCCCTGGGCTTTTTTCTCCTGGGTTTCTGACAGTGATCGGGGGAGTTGGAGCATTGCTGAACCGAACAGTGCTGACAAAGCCAAAAAGGCTCCTGCACTTCAGGCTCCGGAGTGGCTGGATCGATGCGGTGCCATCGTGGTGGCCCCCAAGGGGGCGGGGGCGGGTGGTGGTGGTGGGGAGCGGCTGCCACCATCCTTCATGCTGCACTGGATGTCCTCATCTGCCTCGCTGTCAACCTCCCCCCCCGCGCCCGCGGCGCGACCGGCAGATTTACGCGCGGCAAGACGGCTCGGGCGCGAGCATACGTTGGAGGTCAGCGAGCTAAACGCACGCGTGCGCTCCTGGCCTGCTCGGACAGGCGGACGGACAGACAGGGCTCGGCGTCTGAAGCGCTCATCGTTTGGAAAGTTGAACACCTACACTGACAAATCGATGCTGGCAGGGAAGTCAAACTCGGTTTGAAATTTGGCATGAAAGGAAAGCTCATGCAATTAATTAGATATTTGAAAGCCCGAAGCTGCGATTGCAGCACCGCCGACTCTGTTGAACACGTCTTTTTTTTTTTTTTTTTCCCACCACAGGCTTCGTTTATGTAGCCGTTCGCAAGTTTAAATATACCTCTCGCACTCACAATCATGACCTGGAATACTTACACGTTTTGTTTTATTTCTGTTTTTTTTCCACCTTGACAGTACGTAAGATGTTGTGTAAACACTATGAATGGGAGAACACCAGAGCAGGTGGGCGCCTGTGACTACCCAGGTGATAATTATAAAGTGCAAATGCAAAGTCGTCCAGAGTGAAGGCAGCTGGATCAGGGAACGAAGGAAAGTGTGTTTGTTTCTTGCATTAACGTTGTGCATTTGAAAGCTGCGGCAAGACAACTTGTAAAAACATCATAATGGTATGCAACCCAGAAACTAAAGTCTAAAAATGTACCTTGAGGGAACAAAGTTCTGTCACCCACTTCTTTTGAAGCTACACGTGTTTTACCCATGTGGCAACAAAAACAAGATTTACTGTGAGTATTTTGCCTGAATATTGAAATATTCAAACAAAAACCTACTGTGAAAGTGTGATAAATAATGCATAAAGTTGTAAAGAGTAAGATTATTGATTTTCTATGAAAGTAAGTGGGAGGGGGGGCAGGGACCCTGGTGAACAAAGACAAAGTACGTACAGAAAGCAATTTTTATTTCAGGATGAAATCCGACAACAGGAGCAAATCACAGGTAAAGACTGGTGAAGAGAATTAATAACTTATTGACATAACACAAAGAGTTCAAACTAAACAAGGAGGGAACAAGCACAGATGCAGCAAAGAAAGGGAAGAAAGAGGGAACAAATCCGTGGCACTGCACATGAGACACAAACCACATCAGTCGGACGTGGAGTGATGAGACACAGATGGAACCGAGGTAACACTCGGGCAAGAACCGAGGCAGCGACTTCATGGGGTGAAGTGAGACCAGGACCCGCATAGAAAAGAAATAATAGAAAGAAACATGAACACTGAAAAATAAAACATGTGACATGAAGTAAAGAGCAGCAAGAAAAATAGCGAGAACTCAAAGAACACTGAAAAAACCTACAGGAAACACACGGTTGCTGTCACTCACCTTTCTTCTGTTTTCCGTTGAACTCCCTGTGCTTTCGGCTTTTCATTAAGTCGGAGCAGCACATAAATGTGGCATTGGCAGCTGGTAAACAGCAACCTGCTGTTTGGGCCTCATAAAACTTCAAGTTGTCACCTTGAGAATGTAAAGCCATGTATGTTGCACTATATATATATATCTATATATTCATTGTCAGAACTGCTGCTCTCAAAAGCAATTCCGTCTCTTCTCAATCCGCCTTTTAAGGCCGCGTTGCCTTTTCCCTCCTCCTGGGGCCTGTCTCAAGAAAATGGATAATCATGCTAGCTGAATAAAGTAAACCCAGAATACTGACCATGGACTGAAATGAAAAGAGCTCTTCCGCCTCCCTTTCAGTGCTGTTAAACTGCTAATTTAATAATCCTGCTTTGAGAGGCAGGTCCTTGGTGGGCTTTTGTGTTGTGTTTTCAGCGCTGTTAAATCTGCTTGGGTCTTAGATCCTCAAGCTTTAGCTAGTGCGAAAACAAAAAATATCCAACCTCTCTGGGGCCCCCCGAGTAAATTTTCAGAAGTGGTCTGCCAGGCTGGCAACCAGCCACCAGCTTTTAGCTGCCAGATCGACAGAATGGATGGTGTATTTTAATTGTCTGTAATGGGAATGATAATGTGTCTGTGTAATTATAGCCCATATTAATTAATGGGAAATGATACCAGAGTGATTGAACACATTCTACTTAATTCAAATGACACGTTTGCATCTCTAATATTTTGTCCTGTCGTCTTTTGTATGTTGCTGCCACACACACACAACAAAGACTTGCGTTACTATCTTTGTGAGGTCTTACCATTGATGCAAATCAGCAGGTTTCACAGAAGCCCCCTCCACCCACACACCCCTACCCCATAGCCAGTTTGATAGTAGGAGCCCCTTCATCATATATTTATGTACATAAACGACTGAGTCCAATTCAAACAGTGCTTCCACCACTGCCCACATACTGTACTTCGATACGTCCGTCACACTGATAAAGATGTTACACAATACCTCCACTTGGGGGCAGTTCAGACTTGTCGGTTTAAGACAGAAACATGTATGGAAACAGGATCACAGAAACTCATGGCGACTGTTGAAGAGATGGTCATGATGTCCTTCCAGCTTGGAGGATGGAAAACCTTTAATACTTCGCGAGTTCCTCCGCGTTGTTTCTTCCTCGTGTCTCGGTGGCAGTGTGCCGTCACACTGCCCCCCTCTGGTCCCACTGGTACTGCAGTATTTGGTCAGTAGCTGGAATCTTTTGTTTCTTTGATCAAACGGATCGAGTTTCCTCAGTACCAACATATGTTAATTTTATTAGATATTATATTATCAATCCATGTTTATATCATCAGTTCTCTGTTGGCTGAAATGAGATTTACAGTTATTTAAAAAAAAAAAAGACCAGTCAGCAAAAACTGGGTTATTTCGTTCTGAAGATCTAAGTGTTGGAAACAAACAAAGCTGCATCTCTTGCAGTTCCCGCTCTCTTTTTCTTTATTCTGCCCTCCTCAGTTCATCAACCATGCTTTTTGCCTCGCAGGTCTGGATGAGGCTTGAACAACTCTTTTGCTCAAACTGCCTGGAGATTTTTTTTCAGCTTTTTGTTGTTTATAAGAGTGGTAATCCGTGTAACAGCCGCACTCTTACTTGCTCAGGCAGAAGATTAGACCCATACACGAGAGATCCTTTCAACACGGGAAGGCAGCTGTCGGGAAAGTCAAGCGAATAGCAATGGAGAAAAAGGTCCGCAGTGGTCCAAACCTTTCAAAACAAACATCTGCATTACTTTTCTGTACATGGGATGCAGGGAAGCCATGTTCAGTCACTTCTCATCAGCGTACGGTAGCTGATAACCGAACAGTGCGCCGGCTGGATCATAATCATTTGGGAAAATAGATTTTTTTCTCTCGAGTATAAAACTCTCTCCAGATGTTGCAGGCTTTTCTATAACCAGGGATAACATGTGGAATGATGGTAACAGCTGCAAGTACAGTAACCGCAGTTGTGGAAATATCAAACGTGTGTGTAATATCAGGTCTCTACATCTTGTTGGCAGATCCAGGTTTCACATGCTTGCCTATGTCTTCATCAACATGATGTTTCTGTTATATTTACTGACTGCAAGATTCCAGGAAGATTAAACCCTTCACTGGAGTGTCTCAGGTGGTGGAGTGAGTTTTCCTCCAGTCCGCCCAGTTGGCAGTCAGGTATGCAGCTCTGCCCAGCCATGTGTCCAATGTCCTTGGGCAAGACATTAATACCCGAGATGCTGCCAGTAGTGGGCAAGCTGTCCTGTGTGGCTGTGTAAATGGGTGCACGGGCGAGGTCTCCTTCAGACGCTGCCGCATTCGCGATCTGATAGGTTCATCACCGTACCGCGTGACGTGGGTCCCATAAACTTAAGGAAAACCACCAAAGTCATCCTCTGTGCTATTCTTAGACAATGCGAGATGAATGTACTGCATCAGACTAACAGTCAGTTCAGTCCATTGTTTCTGCTTGAATCTGATGATTTATGAACCTGACGCCTGCCGTTGGATGTTGCACACACATTGTTCTCTGCAATTTTTTTTTAAACACAATTCCTTGGCTAATTAATTAGCTGCAGGTAAAAGCGCAGAGTCACACTGCGACGTGCTGCGACACAGCCTTCCCACAAAATGATGACGCTGCTGGAGATTCGTCAGTTGGTCGCACGTGAAGTACTGGACGTGATAGAGTCACTGTTGGTTTGTCTTTTAACTGAGGACAAAGATGCTGGCTTAGTTACCACAGTATTAGACTCGTTGCCTCACAGTGTGAAGAGTCTTGATGCAAAAAAAATCCAGGAACTTCTGAGGCTTTTCCATTAGCTGCCAGTCCTGACTTTAAGGCCACATATTTGCCAGGAACTGATGAAATTGGCAACAATTTCTATTTCATCTTCTTCAACAAAAGTCAAAAGTCACAAGTGAACCATCATTTCCAAACTGTTTCCATCATCATGAAAATGATGCTGACACCAGTGTTTTTGTGGCCTTGCCGTGACAATTCCACCAAAGGTTCTGCGATGCTGAATGGAAAAAGACCAAAACCAAGTTGATTAGAGGGGTGTTGTGCTCACACTGTACAGTAGAAAGGACCCATCGGCTTTCTGTTTTACCCGGTAACTACAGACCTAAAACATCCAATAGAGACCAGGCAGTGATTGTGTTTAAAAGCCTGTGCTGCTGGGGCTTTTTTTATATACTTGAAAAGCTGCTGGAAGAAGGCAGCATAATATAAGTCAAGCAAATACTCGTTAGTCTTCCCCTCTCCAGATATACACATCACCTCAAACCTGTTACCTGAAGGTGCTTTTAGTTTGCATCTGCTCTGTGAGCAATTCCAGCTCATAAATCCAAACTGACGCCAGCACTATCTGCTTCTTCTCTTTTTTGTTCCCCAGTCAAGTAATTGTGAATCTACTCTCCACAAAACCCATTTGCCACACTGTTGGCATACATATGAAACAATATAGCATATTCCCCTTTTGTTCTCACCTGCATTGCGCCCTGTCATTTCTGAAATTGTCCCATTACACGCGGGTCAGTCCGCGCCGAGACATTCGGATTAAAGCCAGCGCAGGATGCAGTTGACTTTGCCACCCAAAGACAACACGTAAGCCACCTCCTCTTTATATATATCTATAGAGTGACTCGCTTAAAAAGGGCAATTAAGCCTCTTCCTATTACCGGCGCGATAACACGTATACCCATTCTCACCTGATAACCTAAACAGCTCGATTCTTTATAGATTAATGGCATGTCGGCCGCTAATGTATTTTTATCGCAAGGTCATGAGTGATGCATTATCAGTTAATGAGAAATACAGAAATGTCTGGTGTGTGAGAGGTGGGGAGGAGGTAAACACACACACTGAGACACTCTCGTTTGACCTTTCAGAAGGGTTTTTTTTTTTTTTTTTGCTGGCCTGCGGTGAGTTGTCCTGCAGTGATAAGAATAATGGTTTTGGCGCCGTGGCCCGGGGAGACCGACCTCCCATTCCCTCCTAGCAGATATTGGAGTTGAGAGGTTCAGCCTCTCCCATTGTGTCCCCCCCCTGCGTCCACGGCAGACAATGAAGTTTCGTCCTGCCCACTTAAGGGACGGCCGCATGCTTCGACAAAGGACCACTGCAGATCCACTTTGATAGACGCCGCGCGGAGACTTGTATTGGGATGGTTAGAAAGGTGGCAGAAAGCTCTGTGTGCAGTTATTTATTTCCTAATGCTACAGCATGGGAAAAAAAAAAACGTCTTCACAGGGCGTTGGAAAACAAAGAGAACCTTTTAGTGGGGCAGATCCACGCACCAGTCGCTGGGCGGGCTTCCGAGTTTCTCTGTGGAGTGTTGCGCAAAAAGAGCCCAGTAGGGGGGGCCACTGATATCCTTCATTCGTTGATTTCACTTTAGGTCTTCGAAGCTTCGCTCGAAGCTGCGAGTGAGTGCGAAAGGAGGCCTCGTAGAAATCCTCCCGTCACTATCACTGTGATCTCATAGTGTTAGGCAAAGTGGTGGGGGGATGATGGTGGGGGATGGGGGGGGGGCATCAAACGTTGTGAAGAGGGAGTGTGGAAAATGTTAGGTGCAAATGCATTAGTCATGTTTTTTAATTGATTTTGTGGAACGGGCCGGAGCGAACTTCAAAGCAGCGAGCTGGCGAAAGAAAAATTCGCATTTGTTGCCTTTAAAGGAGGGAAGTGCTTTGAAACACTCAAGCTGTTGTGTTTTTTTTTTCTTTTTATTGTTCAAAAAAACAAACATAAAGCCAAGCTGAGCAGAGGATCCAGTGTCAACATGTTGCAGTAGCTATTTAGTGACCATGTAGCACTAACAGGGCGCTGGACAGCTGGTGGCTCTGAGGTAAATGTGTGTAGATTCACACTCGTGATGGCTTTGTGTAACGTAGTGTTGTGGTCAACACCAATGGAGACTAAGATGTAACTGAGACCAGTGAATCTTATAACTGGATGCACCTGAACTGTGCCCGGTGATGCTTTGAGCCGTCCCTGCCCCGCCCCCTCATTTCAGTGTACATACTGAGTTGTTTCTTCACTGTTTTCATGCCTTTTTGTTGCTGCCTCAACCACCTCCTTTAGTTCTGCTGGTGTTGGCCTCCCCCCAAGTGTCCTTGAGTATGACACAGAGCCCCTTAAGTTTCTCTCCGTTTTCATTCATGTCAGAGTGAATGTGACTGATGACGTGAAACATGTTTAGACTGCAGCATCGTGCATCGAAAGAAGTAGATAAGAACATTTGTTTTGCATGAAGATAACCTCAACTTAACTAATATTAGATCTAGTTATGAAGAGAATCCTCTGGGGTCGGCCAGTCCTCGGGCGTGGCTCCCAAAAAATGTCCCATGTCATCTTTTCCCAAATCTCAAAGACTGTCCTTTGTTGTTGTGACACCAGATGGCCCAAAGCACCCCGCATTGATTTGTGTTTTGACTTGAACGCGCTGGCTTATGACGCAGTGTTGCTTGCTAGAAAAGCAATTACCTTCACAATGACAACATTAGCACCTGGCTCACAACAGACCGTCCCCCAAGCGCCTGCTCTTCAGATCGGCCTCATCGGCGCGGCTCTTTGGGGAGGAGGCGGGGGAGGGAGCAAACTAAACCCCGCATCTCTGCGCTGGTTGACCAAAATGAGACCAATTACTCTCATTTCCAGCGATGAGTCCAAACGCCGCATGACGCGAGCCGAGCAATTACCTGACATGGGCTGTAGATTCCTGTGTCGGAGGCTTGCGCGAGTGGAGCGCCGGACAGGCAGCACGGGCACAAATGAGGCAGCGCGGTGATTACGAGTCGGCGACGCGGCCGGACGCCCGCGCTGGCGTGACCTCGGCATCGGGGGTGGAAAAAAAATGCGGCTGAGCTTTCTCCAAGGTCTCGAGACCCGGAGACTAATGGGCGGCCACGGCCTATCGCTTGCCCCCCCCACCAGCCCCTGGGGGGCTTCGGAGTAGAGACAGGATTAGAGAGAAATGGATGAGAGCGAGGGGATAATGAAGGAGATCCGTCTTAAGTCTAATCATTGGCTTTAGTGGACATTGTCTGGGCAGGAGAGAGAGGGAGCCGAGTGCAGATAAGGGGCTCTGCTTTCTTGTTGTGATTACACCTTTTATCACAATTGAACATCCAATACCTCGCCTTTGTCGGACGCTCGCCACGCTGCTTTGTTCGGTTTAAGCGAAACGGGCAGTTCATCGATTTACATAAAGGTGGCCAACGCGGAGTGACGGTGAGGAGCGCCAGGAGTGAGACGTAACAGCACACCTCTTTGTCGCGCCCACGTACTCCGGCTCGTTCCTCTCTCCGAACTGCTTCCACTGAAGGCCAAAGATGACAGAACAAGTGAATTACAGGCCCATTCAACAGTTAAGAAGTCTATTGCTGAAAGTGTCATCGCCTGCCCTCGCTTTTTGAGTGTCTTTGTTTTGATTTTTTTATGTTGTTTTTTTTTACTGTAAGTCATCACCGGCAACAATTCTTGGAGTAGCCCGGCGCTGTTGAAAGACAGCCTTCAGGGTGACGGCGCCATCAAGTTTTTGAAGCTCAACCACAATGCAGTCAAGCGCAAGTCACGAGTACGCAGCCCAATCCCGTTGTAGGCCTCATACCGCATGGGGGTGGGGGGGGGGCAATTTAAAAACGGGACGAGGTCCGAGCTGCAGTTTAGATGCTGCGGGATGAGGCTGTCAGGCCCTCACAAGTATTTCATCTTCTTTTCTTTTCTTTTTTGTTTTCACTAAACGTTTATTTGTAATGCTAATTAGGGCAATTGTGGGAAATCAAATCAAGATGCTGAACACAGCAGCTAAACAATCACCAGGGAAGGATGCAAACACTTTTATGCTAATAACACAAGAAGGGGGGGAGAGGGAGGGGGGAGGCGGGGGGGCTGGCGAAGAAAATAAGAGGCAAGAGAAATGGCTGCTGATTGGCTTCGTCAGTGGTCGAGGGTGATGGAAAGCGAGAGCTTTAAGGGAGCGAGAGATAAAATAAGAGAAGATAAAGAAAAGGGGGGAAAGGGTGTTGTGGGGGGGGGGGGGGGGGAGAAAATTAAAAGCTGATTACCTTGTGAGTGAGTCTTTGGATTCTCGGTGGACTGGAGGAAGGAGGCAGCCTGTTCTTTTTTGTAGTCTTATAGTATTTATTAAAGCTGCTCTCCGGGGTAATCAAGGCCTGCTAAAAATACCTCGCTCTGAGATGCCGATGCGATAAAAAAACTCCTCTCCTGCCACTGGATGCAGTCATTTCCATCCACTGGTGTGGTCACGGGCCATGACTGCGTGAGCGTCGTCTCGAGGCCGTGCTCTGTGAGAAGAAGAAGCTCACATGTGAATAATATGGTCTCATTACATTATATGCTTGAGTGGGAGTCAGGGAGATCTCCCAGAAGCCCCCTTCCTCCCTCCCACCACCCCCTCCTTCTGTCCCCTGGTCTTTGCTCCCATGCTTTGCTCGCGTTTCCCCTCCTTGTCACTCGGCCCCAGCTGAGGTCCCGCTGCCTCACTTTGGGCTATGTGAAATTATTATATTGTACCGGGAGATAACAGACGCTATGTAGCCTTGAGGCACTTTCTTCGCTTCACCTCCTTAAAAGCGATATTGCTGTGATAAAGCGTGGCTCTTTCTCTGCTCACGCTAAATCGAAGGGGAAGCCTTGAAGGCAAGGTCTGGTGAGTGGGAGCCAGATGAAAGAAATAAAAGAAGGAATCGGTTGATATGTTTGCGCAGCTCGCTGCGGTTCAAAAAGAAACGTTTCTCATTACCATAACACTCTGGGAAGGGCCAATAGCTCAATCGGGGGAATTTGCAAGGCGTTGTTTTCTGCCTTGATGTGAGGGTTTTTTTTCCTTCTTCTTCTTCTTCTTCTTTCCCTCCTCGCAAGAGGGTGGATTGACTCGGAGCCAAATCTCCCTGACTCGGTCTGATCTGAAATTAGCGGGTAGCTGCTGACAAGATGGTCAGCCAAGAGGCATGCGGAAGAAAAATGTTCAAGGATGGCGGGGTGCTCATTAAAGTTCACAACAGTGTGAAGTTTAGCCACATTTCGCGTGCTGTTTTTATTTTTTCTCTCTCTCTCTTTTTTTTTCCAGATGACTTCATTATGAATTATTCCTCTGAAAGTTTTCCCTCATTTGCACGCATCCCCCCGCGCTCTGCGTATCCTCCGGTCCTACAAATATTTACTGAGCTTCGTCCGTTGTCGTCGACGTTTCAGGGACGGTCGCCGACTCCGGGCATCCTGAAGTAACCCGATGGGGAAAAAGGGGGTTAACGCAAGTACGTGGGAATAGGAGGATCAGACTCACTGGCGCCTCCTAGCTGCAGAGCACTCGACACAACGCTTCAAGAACAAAACCACCCGTTAAAAACTCACACATACACACACCTTCAGAGGAGTGGAGAAGGGAAAAGCTCCTGGGCTGAATGGTGGTGTATTAATCACAGTGACGCCTGGCGCTGCGATCTGTGACCCAGTCTTTTAATTGCATCCGCTCTGCTTTTGCTCCCGCCCCCTTTATCTTGCCTTTTTTTCCCCCTTTTTCTCATTCCTCAAGCCTCCTCGTGCCCATGAGGGGGAGACTAATGCAGAGATAAGAGGGGAGGAGGGCTGTGAATGTACAAAAAAAACAACAAATGCTCAATCCAAAGGGACACCCCAGCAGCCCCCCAGCCTCCAGCCCCATCGGAGGACAGTGGGCGCTGCAGCACTCAACCGCGTTGGGGTTTCATGGTGGAACGTGGAACGAGGCGCGCCGTGTAATACAAGGATGTACGAGCGAGGTGGTGCTCGGAGATAAACAAATATCTGCAAGCATATTCTCATAATCTATCGAATACCCTGACAACCTTTGGAGAAGAGAGAGAGAGAGAGAGAGATAGAAAGAGAGAGAGAGAGAACAGAAAAAGTCCCCAGAGTACATGTCCCACACAGCAGCCGGATTGTGACTGACAGATCCGCGGCATAAAGACCCTCCGTATTATGACAGCCCGATATAGGCTGCGGCACAGGAAGGCCTTTATTTAACAGCTGTTTTCCTGTACCTGCGGAGGGGAAATGGAGGTGACAGCATTAAAACAAAGGTGTTATAGGAGGGGGGGGGGTTTGAGGCGAGGCGAGGCGAGGCCGCGCGTGGGCGGATGTTGGCCGCACAGATGCGACGGCTCACTCCTCGCCGCTGTGACAAGGCTGCGTTCAGCCCTGTAGGAGCGGCGGCGGCAGATAACAAGCACGCGGTGTTTAAAAAGTGGAAACATGAGCGCAGACACGAATGCAAGCTGACAGCACCTTCGCTTCCCACGCACACACACACACACACACACACACACACACACACACACACACACACACACACACACACACACACACACAC